>CM046436.1:40124400-40284400 GCA_025506505.1 Flaveria sonorensis | reverse complement strand
AACGAGCACTAAACACCAGAATCTCGGTCTAGAAGCTCGAACTTAGCAGAAAACAGGGAAGAAACACTTGAAAACTTTATCTTTCTTGAAGAACTTCTACTTTCTCACTTTAAAATCCAGTCGAGGGCTTCTCTCTCTCTAGAACAGAAAGTTGAATATTGTGGGGAAGAAAGTATGGCACCCCTTTCTTATTTTAAACCCCACTGCATTTGCATGCTTTTAACCTTTTGCTTTTGAACTAACTTCCTGTTTGTTCCCTTACTTTTCTTTTTATTTTTTTTTGAAATTTCCGGGTGTTACAGCAACTTTGAGCGCATGGGCACTCTGGCCGCATGAACACTTAAGCGCATGAGGTCAGTTAGGCGCATGGAAAACAATCTGAAAAATAACCTATGCTACAAACAACTCCAAAACATCGTTCTAACACATCCTAACATCAATCTACCATGCTACAAGACTAAAACATGCTAAACATCAAACATAACCCAAGAACCACCTCTAAAACAAGCATCAATAGGGCACAATCGAAAAACATGTTGAAAACTCATGATTTGCTTTAAAAACTTCAGCTCGGTATGCATAATAGCCCCAAACGCTTAGAAAACCAGTAAAAAGAGGGGATCTAGAAACTCAACTTGACCAGCCTTCGAGCAGAGCATTGCAAACCCGAGTAGAGCCCTAAACACCAAAAATCTTGGTCCAGAACTCGAAAATCCAGCTGAAACCGAACAATTACCCAAGAAAACTCACCTTTTGTAGATTCTACTTCTCTCTCTCTAAAACATGTGAAACTCTTCTTCTTTCTTCTTTACAGCCGAGAACCGGAAGTAAGTGGGGGCATGGGTGGCCATGCCCTCCTTTTTAAACACAAATATAACAAAGTTTGCCACTTGCACAACTTTAGCCCCTCAACTTGAGTTATATCATCTTTCTTTCTTTATACTTTTCTTTTCTTTTCTTTTTAATAAATTTTCGGGTGTTACAAGTCCACCCCCTTATATAGGTTTCGCCCCCGATACCTGTCAGTCCTCGAACAGTTGTGAATAATGCTGTCTCATCTCTTCCATGATCTTACATGTAGGCTCATACCCTTTTTTGAGCTCCACTGTACTCACACAAGTGAAACCACCCTTCTCCTTAGCCCTTCTCTCCCTTCTACCAGTAATGGCCACCGGTTGCTCCACGTAGTTGAGTCGTTCGTCCATCTCGATATCCTCTAGTAGCACGATCATATCCTCACCGATTGAGCACTTCCTCGGACGAGATACATGGAACATCGGATGAATTCCACTTAACTCATCGGGTAACTGCAGTGGATAGGCCATTTCTCCTACCTGAGCAACAATTCGGAATGGCCCTATATACCTTGGTATTAGCTTTCCTTGCTTTCTGAATTGGTTAATCCCCTTTCCATGGTGAGGCCTTCATCCTTACTCCATCACCGTAGGTCGGCACCGAACTCTTGTCGAGCGTGGTTGATTAAAACATCTTCTTGCGACAATCGGTGTTTGTGTCATAGGCTGCTAGCTAATTCATCCGAAGGCGTACACCTATCCACCTAAGTTTGTCCTGAACAGTCTAGCAGGAAACACGTGCAACTTACCAATAGCCATTTCTACATCGAAGGGCTTATCGACCTTCCTACTTCTAACGTGCAACTTATCACAGGAGGCAACAGGAATGAAACTACTACTGGCACCACAATCAAAGTACAGATGCATAAATTTAATTTACTAGAAACGTACTTGACGTCAAGTCGGAGTCCACTCTAGCCTTGTCGCGGTCATAGTGAATGCTCTAACCTTCTTCCTCTACTCTCCTTCTCAGCCCCTTCCTTGCACTGGAGTTCTCTGCCCCCGACTTCTTGCAGTCTCTGCTCATATATCCAGTCTCGCCACAGCTGTAACATTTAGCCATGTGGTAGTTCCTCGCCCTGTCGCCCTCTTTCCCACACTGAAAGCAGATGTTCAGTCCCCACTTGCACTCTCCCTCGTGGCCTCTACCATACTTCATGCATACTTCCTCTCTCCCTATTATCATTTTCCTATCATCGACCCTCATCATCTTACCTCCAGCCACAAATCCACTATCATTGTCCCGCCTTCCATTCCCATTCCTAACATTGCCCCGCTCCTTTTCCACATCCACTATCGCCACCGCTTCTCGCTCGTCATACAGTCTCCCTGCTAGATCGACCACCGACCTAAACGTACCTGGCCGAGTGGCGATCAGATGTCTACGGATATCTGCCAGCAGACCAGAAATGTACCTCTTGATCTTTTATGACACAAGCGTCACCTGATCTTGCACCAGCCTTGCCATCTCATTGAACTTTTTTGTGTACTGTTGGTGCGTCATCGTTCCCGCCTCCAACTGCAGGAACTATCTCTTAACTTTGTCAAGCTCCCTATGACTGAAAAACTCCTCAATTACCAACCTCTTCAGCTCTTTCCACCTCATCCTCCCGATTACCCTGGTACCCATAGCTTGGACAATGTTGTCCCCCCAGCACAAGGCCGATTCCACAAGTGAGTGGGTAGAAAACTTCACCTTCTGATCCTCGCGGCACTCGCTAATGTCAAGTACCACCTCCATCTCCCTCACCCAATGATGAGCAGCAGCAGCACTCCTATTCCCATCAAATGTAGGGGGCCTGCACCATTGGAATGCCCCATAGCTGCATCCCTTCACAGTTTCCTGTATAGCTTCTTCCTCCTCCTCATTATCACTGGAGACAACCATATCAGTCTCTGGTTGCTCCCTTCCCCTTAAACCTCCTTCCTCGCCTCCTCGTCTAGCGGTCTTCCTCTTTTCACCCTCCTTATTCTCATCCTCCTTCATAGCTCTAATAACCTCGGTCACTACAGTCGGCAGAATTGTCTACATAACCAAATGAACTTCCTCTTCTACTGCCTCCTTCATTGATACCTTAGGATTAGCACTTTCATCCTCACCATCCTGGTGACGAAGCTCGGGCTCTTTAGGAGCCATCTCAGCAGACTTAGCTCTGCTCCTCGTGACATGCGGTCTAACGCCACGTCCACCCCGACCTCCACCTCGTGAAGCCTCAGAAGATCTACCACCAGCCATAACTAAACACTATAAGATTCAGACACCAACACGGTCATTCAAGGTAATAGGTCAGATTATGTCAAGTATAGTAAGTCCCTAATTACAGTGGCCAGTTATGATTAGCCAGTTAGTTTACTCTTAATTCCTGAGCATTTCTTGTCCTGACTACATCAGTATCTAAATCTACACAAAAGCACATAAACCACATAACATGCGCACATAATTCCCTTTTTCATTAACTTACATGAAACGTTTACCTAAAACCTTTACCTGCAGGCATGTAGCTACTAGGACTGACATCCCTTTCCTTTGGTCCTATTCCCAGTTTAAGTTTAGGTTTTTGAAAATAGTTACCCAATTCTCTTGAACTTTGGCTCTGATACAAACTTGTAAGGCCTCGTTCCCAGGACGCTTATGTCACACCCCCGCTTAAAGCGGAAACACGAGGATGTAACGGACGAGATCGTCATAACACATTGTTAATTAATAGAGATGCATTGAATGATAAAAAGTCAACGTGTCATGACGTCACCCGACATAAATGAAGACTTGTGCCGTGGTTAGTAAATTCCACGACAAACATAGCCAAGGAATCAAAAGAATTGTAAGTCCCACGACCCGGGAGCAAGTTCACAAGTCATGAATAACCAAGATAAACCAATGTACTTGTAGAGACATCCAATAAGTTTCAAATGCAATTCCTAAGGTCGTCGCTAAGGGAGCATCCCTAGCTATCCTCAATAATTGTTACCTGAAAAGATATGCTCAAAAGGTCAACATATTCTTGGTGAGTTTGTAGGTTTAAGTAGAAAACAAATTGATGCGGTGTAATAGTTTTGTACGACTTAGTGTAAATAGTTATAAGCAAGCAATATCACATGTAAACATGAGCCACACAACTACACCTTTGACGTACACATAGAATCTCGTCGGTACTTATAGTCCATAGGCTCGTACTGGGCCAATGGCAATACAAGGGCTCGAAACAAGGCCACTATAGTACCAACTAGCCATAGGCTCGAGCAGGGCCAAATGGCAATACACGAGCTCGAAATAGGCCACTTTTAGTACAAACTATCTATAGGCTCGAACGGGGCCAAATGGCAATAACAACTAACAAAGAATACACATACATGAATCAGATATTGTTTGCAAACAGTAACACAACAGTCCAGCAGAGTAATTTGAATTCACAGCAGAAAAACGATGAGCATCATTTTCCCCCAAAATTTATAAAACTGTAAGTAAAATGGAGCCACGAAACTCACCTTGTAATGATACGAAATAAAGTGAACAAAGCCTTCAAAGAATAATTGCAACGCACGATTAAACACCTATTATTAATTGTAATTAAGTCTTAAAATGCGTTCAACGAGAATAGATGCATTCGGTCGGTTCGGGTTGGTTAGGGTTCGATGCGCGACACACACACAAATAGATATATATATATATATATATACACAACACATTCTATACTAATAATGTTAATAATGATGATAATGGTAATAATAAAGATATTATTATTATTATTAATAAAATAGAAAATAAGTGTAATAATAATAATAATAATATTGATAATAATAGTGATAATAATAATTATAATAACAAAAGTAATAATGTTACTAATAATAAAGATAAACCACACACACTACTAGCACAAACAAAAACACACACTTAAACTCACGTACACGTTAATAATATATATATATATTCACTCATACACACACCTATATATATACACACACACTATATATATATATATATATATATATATATATATAAATATATATATCCATGCATGCACAAACAAATACATACTGAATTACATACACCACACAATATAACTACATCGCACACACACACATTGTATATACAAACACACACATGCATAGACAAACACACAGCATCTAAATCTTAACATACCGTATTTGAAATTTTGGGAATTTTAAGAGTTTGGTGAAGCATGCAAAGATGAAGAAACATTGTATACACTAATACACATACTGTATGTGTGAATATGGTACACAACACACACACACCAGCTTACTTGTATGGTGTCACGCCATAAAAGCTGGAGAGAAGAACAAACAAAAACACACACTATATGCGCCTGAAAGAAAACACACCATCACCACACACCGCGCACAGACATTCATGTATATACATACGCAACGCACAAACGGATACACGCACACATATATATACATACGCATCGACACACACATACATATATATATACACCGCCGTATACATACACACACATACAGTGAGAACGAATACCACGAAAACCCAATTCAACCGAACCAATCACGACAATAAAACGAAATGAAACGAAACGAAACGAAGTTCACGATGATCGGTTACCTGAAACGAGTAAACGACAAGACGACGACGACAACCGAAGGTTAACGTCGATCGGAGGGGCTGATTTCGGTGGCTCACGGGTGAAAGGTGGCGACGGTAGAAGTTTCGGTAGAAGGGGGGGACGCTTGGCCGAGGGTTTCATGCATTTGTATACATAGGTTTTGATATTTGCAGTTTGGCCCCGAACTTTCAATTAATTATTCCCTTAAGTTTAGTTAAATTACAATTTAAACCGTCTACTTTAATTATAACAATAATAAAAATATTAATATTAATAATCTAATATCAATAATAATAATAATAATAATAATAATAATAATAATAATAATATTAATGATAATAATAATAATTATAATATTTATCTAATTTATCATATTATAAAAGTTTGGATTAACGCGCAAGAAAATTAAGACTAGATTCGGTCCAAAAAAGAATTAATTACGCAAAATAAATAACATAAGAAGAGAGTTAACGAGCTTATCGTTAATTAACGGACCTGTTAGTGACGGATGTCATAGTATCCCTCAGTTGAGATAATTTCGTCCCAAAATTCAGCTGGAGTTAGATCCTGAAGCTCTATCCGCGAACAGATGTGGATATTTAAGTTTCATCTGGTCTTCCCGTTCCAATGTGAATTCTGGCCCTCGCTTAGAGTTCCATCGTACTCTGACAATCGGAATTTTGCTGCGCTTCAATCGTTTGACTTCCCGGTCCATAATTTCTATTGGTTCTTCAACAAAATGGAGTTTCTTATCAATTTTGATCTCCTCAAATGGCACATGAAGGGATCTATCAGTTAAACATTTCTTGAGATTCGACACATGGAATGTATCATGCACGCCACTAAGCTCTTGAGGTAACTTTAATCGATACGCCATAGGACCAATTCTTTCAGTGATCTCGAATGGTCCCACATACATTGGAGCTAACTTTCCCTTATTCCCAAACCATACGATTCCTTTCCAAGGAGAAACTTTCAATAAGACTCGATCACCCACGCTAAATTCCAGAGGTTTTCGATGGTTGTCGGTGTAACTTTTCTGACGGTCTCTGGCTGCCTTAAGTCTATCCTTGATTTGAAACATCTTATCAGTCGTCTCCTGAATAATCTCTGGACCTGTCAATTGACTTCCACCTACCTCCGCCCAACATACTGGAGACCTACACTTCCTTCCATACAATGCTTCCAACGGAGCACATCCAATGCTCGTATGGTAACTATTATTATAAGAGAATTGGATCAACGGTAAGTGAGTATCCCAACTACCAACAAAATCAATCACACATGCCCTAAGCATGTCTTCTAGAGTCTGTATCGTACATTCACTTTGACCATCCTTTTGTGGGTGATAGGCAGTAGTTAAATCTAATCGAGGGCCCATTGTATTTTGTAGAGTCTGCCAAAACCGCGATGTAAATCGACTATCACGATCTAATATAATTGACACAGGCATTCCATGCCTTGTCATAATCTCATTTACATATAATCTCGCTAGCTTTTCCATCTTATAATCCTCGCGAATTGGTAAGAAATGAGCCGACATTGTCATTTGATCCATAATAACCCAAATTGAATCATGCCCGCTACTTGTTCTAGGAAGCTTGGTGATGAAGTCCATCGCTATATTTTCCCATTTCCATTCAAGAATTTCCGGTTGTTGTAATAATCCTAATGGTTTCTGATGTTCGGCTTTGACTTTCGAACAAGTCGAAAATTCACTTACATACGTTGCAATGTCCTTTTTCATACCTAGCCACTAATACAATTCCTTAAGATCTTGGTACATCTTGTCTACACCAGGATGAACAGAATACTTGGACTTGTACGCTTCGTTCATAACAAGGTTCGAGCATCTCCTCACTTAGGTACCCATATACGATCTGCAAAATACCTTACACCATCCTCCTTGCAATTCATCTGTTTACCTAACCCTCAAAACTCCTCACTTGCAATATTCTCTTCCTTCAGCGCTTCACCTTGTGCTGTAAGGATTTGAGTTTTTAGATTCGATTGAATGGTCATTCCTAACGCTCGTGCACGTAAAGGTTTCACGCGTTCCTTTCTACTCAAGGCATCAGCCACCATATTTGCCTTTCCTGGATGATATCGAATTTCACAGTCGTAGTCACTAAGAAGTTCCACTCATCGCCTTTGGTGCATATTAAGTTCATTTTGATAAAAAATGTGCTGAATACTTTTATGATCAGTGTAGATTACACACCTAGTCCCATACAGATAATGCCTCCATATCTTAAGTGCAAATACCATTGCGCCTAATTCCAGATCATGTGTTGTATAGTTCTTTTTGTGAACCTTAAGCTGACGCGAGGCGTAAGCAATCACCTTATCTTTTTGCATTAGTACGCATCCCAATCCTTGATGTGATGCATCGCAGAACACCACAAAGTCATTGGATCCATCCGGAAGAGTCAATATCGGTGCATTACACAATCTTTCCCTCAACGTCTGGAATGCCTCTTCTTGTTTACGCCCCCAATCCAATTCTTATCCTTCTGAGTTAACATTGTCATCGGTTGAGCGATTTTGAAGTTTGCAATGAATCGACGGTAATAACCAGCCAACCCTAAGGATTTCCGTATCTTCGAAGGCATCTTAGGTGTATCCCATTTCTTAACTGCTTCGATCTTTCCAGGATCAACGTGAATTCCATTTTCATTCACCACGTCTCCTAGAAATTTTACTTCTCACAACCAGAATTCACACTTTGAGAACTTGGCATGAAGTTTCTCTTCCTTCAATAGCTCCAGTATCACTCATAGGTCCTGATCATGGTCTTCCTACAATCGAGAGTAGATAAGAATGTCATCTATGAACATGATTACAAACTTATCCAGATAGGGCTTACAAACCCGATTCATCAAATCCATAAACACCGCCGGAGCGTTGGTCAGTCCAAACGGCATGACTAAGAACTTGTAATGTCCATATCGAGTTCTAAACACTGTTTTTGGTAAGTCGTCCTCATGAACCCTCAATTGATGATAGCCCTATCGAAGATCAATCTTAGAGAAGTAAGAACCTCCCTGTAATTAGTCGAATAGATCATCGATTCTAGGGAGAGGACATCGATTCTTCATGGCCAACTTATTTAGTTCCCGATAATCGATGCACATTTGGAACGATCTGTCTTTCTTCTTGAAAAATAATATCGGTGCTCCCCACGGTGAATGAATTGGTCGGATAAAACCCTATCCAATAACTCTTTCAATTGGCTTGATAGTTCCTGCATCTATGACGACGCCAACCGGTAGGGTGTCTTTGCTACAAGAGTCGCTCCAGGAATCAAGTCGATGCGGAATTCCACTTGTCGAGGGGGAGGTAAACCGGACAAGTCGTCAGGAAAAAACTTCTGGAAAGTCTCTCACCACCAAAATATCCTCCATTTTCCCTTCTTCTGCTTTCTTTCATCCGCAAAAAATGCGTAGGATTGCTTCTGCAGGCATCGACGAGTCTTCATGCAAGAAATGAGTCTTAGCTTCTTTCTAGGTCATTCTCCTTGAATCTTAAGCACTTCACCATTTTATAGAGAAGTCCTTATCTTGGATTCATGTTTAGATAACTAATTTAAACGATATTAAGTCTATGACAAAGACATGATCATCTTGTACTTCTGTGCAACCTCTAATTATTACCATTGTTCATCTCAACCGAGTAAATAATTTCTAAGCAACTGGGTTCATGCTAAGTTAAAGAATAATTCCAGAAGAATCAAAGCTATTATTAGCCCTGGTATGAAAAAGATACGTAGTGATTGATGATAAGATACGTGCTTGTAACAACATTTGGGTCTTGCCGAATGTCGTTTGCTCCAATCACACATGTACAACCACCGTGATGTATTACCTTGATTTACATGATCTTTATTTCCATAATTTCACTTTTCTTAATTCTCGGCTACAGCCATTTCCTAATTTTGAATGTTTCCAACTTGTCGTGGTGTCCGGCTCAGCCTAGGGAACACGTAATGGTTATGGTAGGGAATCCCACCTTCATAGCATCCACATTTAACGCATGTTGGCTTAATATCATCAACCGACATAGCTAGGTTCACAACGTTGGCCTTCTTGTCTAACTTACCACTAGCTTGCTTGTTCGACTCTCCAACTTCTTTTTACTACTCACTAGATTTTCCCAATGTCCATCTCAATCCCTTTTTTTTCCAGATGCCACAAGGTGTGACACCAATTTTGCCAACTTATGAATTATGTCCGTATAAGGAGCATTACCAAACCCCATTATTACATGATTTCATAATTCTAACTCTAACCTCTGCATCTCATTTATCGGGAAGTAGTCCTCAGTCACCAAAGCTTTGACCTTATCTCAAACCATGGCTATCGCAACCACACTACCTTAGACTTAAGCTTCGGCATTCTACCATGTCAGTGATTTACCCATTAGTGAGTAAGCAATATACTTCATCTTCTGGTATTCAGCGTAGTTGTTGATACCCATTATAGTTTTCATTTCTCTCAATCCAACGGGTCAGACCTACTGTTTCCCTTTTCCTGTCATATTCTTTTGACTATCATGTCAAGAATCCCTTGTATGTACAACCGACCTTGTTACCTTTTCATTTCTACCATTTCCTACTTCGATTAATCAAGATCATCACATAGCCAAGTTCAAGCATATTCTTAGTATACCGGTGATGCCTATATATAGGGTTCCTCGTAGCGTTCCCACCACATCCACGATATACCGAGAACAGTGCTTAAACTGGTCATGTGACATCAGATTACTACATCAAGGCAAACTGCTAACGTTCCAAGGTTTACAATCAATCCATTGAACAAGATAATACATGTGAAGGGAGTATCATTATTCTACTGCAACTCTCCAAAGGCCATGTACATTCCAAACAAATTGTCAATTGCATAATTTCTAAAATGCTAAAAGCAGCAATGTCTCACTGGAAATAGGACTAGTGTCATAATATGAATCCCATGTAGACTCCAGTTAGATTAGAGCACACATAAAAGTAAAGGTTATAGATGTTTCCTCATCATTAACAAAGTCTTTTAAGGACTAAGAATCCAGTGCCCCAAGAAATAGAATGGAAGATTTGTACTATCTATGATCGTTATCTCATGGCAAGATCTGCCAGGCTTCACATGCACTGCAAATTGCAATTACGTGTGCACTCGTAATGGTAATTTGCTTTGCATGGTCACCCCTAGCTCCTCCTATACGAGTTAACATATCTTATGAAGTACAGAGTATAATTCATGATTGGAGAAATCAAGGATATGATCACTAACCAAGGGCTAATTAACCGAAATTGTACAAAGTAATCGATTGAGAAAGAATTCACTTTATCAAGGAACAACCAAAGGAATTCCTGTACAATATACCAAAACCCGATGAAGTAGTCATCAAACCCTATTACGATGTGTCTCTTGTCTATTGGTGTCATATCAGCCATTGTGTTGTCTCCTAAGATTCAACCTAACAAGTATACATACAACACACATGACACCGAAGAATGCAAGAAGTAAAAGTTGGCTTACAACCTAAATCCTTACAAGGTTTTTATACTATCAATCCAGTCCAATAAAGTTCATGACGAGAGGACGTTCTTACCTAATACTTTCATAAGGTAAAAATAAATAATGCAAAGTCCTCAGTTTCTCCAGATAAGTATATCACCGATAGCTCGTAATACAGGCTACTAAGCATAGCCAATAGCGCACATAGAACGTTCACATGTATATTATTTTACACATAATCCTATTATGCATACTACATGTAGGTACTTAGGTTATAGTCTAGGTCGAGTGTTCCACCTAATTCTCTATAACCAATGTCTCTGATACCAATCTGTCACACCCCCGCTTAAAGCGGAAACACGAGGATGTAATGGACGGGATCATCATAACACATTGTTAATTAATAGAGATGCATTGAATGATAAAAAGTCAACGTGTCATGACGTCACCTGACACAAATGGACACTTGTGCCGTGGTTAGTCAATTCCATAACAAACATAGCCAAGGAATCAAAAGAATTGTGAGTCCCACAACCCGGGAGCAAGTTCACAAGTCATGAATAACCAAGATAAACCAATGTAATTGTTGAGACATCCAATAAGTTTAAAATGCAATTCCTAAGGGCGTCACTAAGACAACATCCCTAGCTATCCTTAATGATTGATGCTGTGTAATAGTTTTGTAGGACTTAGTGTAAATAGTTATACACAAGCAATATCACATGTAAACATCAGCCACACAACTACACTTTTGATGTACACATAGAATCTCGTCAGTACCAATAGTCCATAGGCTAGTACAGGGCCAATGGCAATACAAGGGCTCGAAACAGGGCCACTATAGTACCAACTATCCATAGGCTCGAGCAGGGCCAAATGGCAATCCACGGGCTCGAAACACGGACACTTTTAGTACAAACTATTCATAGGCTCGAACGGGCCAAATGACAATAACAACTTACAAAGAATACACATACATGAATCAGATATTGTTTGCAAACAGTAACATGACAGTCCAGCAGAGTAATTTGAAATCATAGCAGAAAAACGATGAGCATTCTTTTCCCCCAAAATTTATAAAACTGTAAGTAAAATGGAGCCACGAAACTCACCTTCTAATAATACGAAATAAAGTGAACAAAGCCTTCAAAGAATAAGTGCAACGCACGATCAAACACCTATTATTAGTTGTAATTAAGTCTTAAAATGCGTTCAACGAGAATAGATGCATTCGGTCGGTTCGGGTTGGTTCGGGTTCGATGCGCGACACACACACAAATAGATATATATATATATACAACACATTCTATACTAATAACGTTAATAATGATGATAATGGTAATAATAAAGATATTACTATTATTATTAATAATAATAGAAAATAAGAGTAATAATAATAATAATAATAATATTGATAATAATAGTGATAATAATAATTATAATAATAAAAGTAATAATGTTAATAATAATAAAGATAAACTACACACACTACTAGCACACACAAAAACACACACTTAAACACACGCACACGTTAATAATATATATATATATGTTCACTCATACACAAACCTATATATATATACACACACACACTATATATATATATATATATATATATATATATATATATCCATATCCATGCATGCACAAACAAATACATACTCCATTACATACACCACACAATATAACTACAACGCGCGCGCACACACACATTGTATATACAAACACACACATGCATAGACAAACACACACCGTCTAAATCTTAACATATCGTATTTAAAATTTTGGGAATTTTAAGAGTTTGGTGAAGCATGCAAAGGTGAAGAAACATTGTATACACTAATACACATACTGTATGTGTGAATACGGTACACAACACACACACACCAGCTTACTTGTATGGTCTCACGCTATAAACGCTGGAGAGAAGAACAAACAAAAACACACACTATATGCGCCCGAAAGAAAACACACCACCACCACACACCGCGCACATACATACATGTATATACATACGCAACGACACACACATACATATATATATGTATACCGCCGTATACATACACACACATACAGTGCGAACGAATACCACGAAAACCCGATTCAACCGAACCAATCACGATAATAAAACGAAACGAAACGAAGTTCACGACGATCGGTTACCTGTGAAACGAGTATACAGCGAGACGACGGTGACAACCGACGGCTAACGGTGATCGGAGGGGCTGATTTCGGTGGCTCACGGGTGAAAGGTTGCGACGACAGAAGGTTCGGTCGAAGGGGGGATGCTTGGCCGAGGGTTTCATGCGTTTGTATATATAGGTTTTGATATTTGTAGTTTGGCCCCCGAACTTTCGATTAATTATTCCCTTGAGTTTAGTTAAATTACAATTTAAACCCTCTACTTTAATTATGATAATAATAATAATATTAATATTAATAATCATAATATCAATAATAATAATAATAATAATAATGATAATAATAATAATTATAATATTCATCTAATTTATCATATTATAAAAGTTTGGATTAACGCGCAAGAAAATTAGGACGAGATTCGGTCCGAAAACGAATTAATTACGCAAAATAAATAACATACGAAGAGAGTTAACGAGCTTATCGTTAATTAACGGACCTGTTAGTGACGGATGTCATAGCTTACAATTGGACCGTCATCGCATAATAGATTTTTAAAAATACATCATTTTGCAGTAGAATTTAAAAACTTCTCATTTATAAGTTAAAACATATAATTTCATGTAAAATTTAAAATACAACATCATATCAAAATGTGAATGCCAGCCTTAAAACGCTCCCAGTAGCTTATGCATCCATGCTTGCACCTCCTCAGCATCAACACAAAAACCTACCAACTATTATGTATACAAAAACCTGCACATCCATGCTCGAAAGCTGATACTGTGCCGGGGCCTGTAAACAAACCCCCGACTCATGCTCGAAAGCTGACATAGTACCGGGGCGGGCAACAAAGGTCTCATCATTCATTACCTCCATTCTCGTTATCTTTCACTTTTGTTACATAATAATTTACTTATGTACTCATACATAATAGGTAAAGCCACATCATATACAACATGAACATCAACAGCAACATGCACAACACAACTAGCATAACCAACACAACAGAACATAGCACAACCATCTACCTCCCAAATCTCCTAAAAATACCCAAGTCTACAAAGAAATGCGGATGAACATCTTAGGCGCATGAGCATCTAAATTCGGATGAAAACAGCCTAGGCGCATGAGCACTATGCGGGCGCTTGAATACTATGTAGGCGCATGGACACTGCTTGGGTGCATGAGCCACACTTAGGCGCATGAGTAGTGGGCGCATGGGGTACTTGGGCACCTGGGCAACTCTGGGCGCATGGGCACTAGTTAGGCGAGTTGGGCGCATGGGCACTCTTGCCGCATGAACACTTAGGCGCATGGAAAACAATCTGAAATATGACCTATGCTACAAACAACTCCCAAACATCGTTCAAACAAATCCTAACATAAATCTACCATGCTACAGGACTAAAACAAGCTAAACATCAATCATAACCCAAGAACCACCTCTTAAACAAGAATCAACAGGGCACAGTCGAACATCATGCTGAAAACTCACGGTTTGCTTTAAAAACTTCTGCTCGGTATACATAATAGACCCAAACACTTAGAAAACCAGTAAAAAGAGGGGATCTAGAAACTCACATTGAACAGCCTTCAAGTAGAGAACTGCAAACCCGAGACCCACCTGCAGTTCACACCTAAAATCCACGAAAACGAGCGCTAAACACCAAAAATCTCGGTCCAGAACTCGAAAATCCAGCTGAAACCGAACAACAACCCAAGAAAACTCACCTTTTGCAGATTCTTCTTCTCTCTCTCTAAAACCGGTGAAACTTGATGAAATCAACTTTACAACAACATGTTGAACATGAACATATTAGAACAATATTTAACATGAACAAGTTGAATCCCTCAACGATCTTTTCAATATCTCTTAATAATCAACAAACATGAACCATGGTGTGGAAACCAATGATTCAAGTGTATGAAATCAGTGTGTGTGTGTGTGTTTATGTGTGTTTGAATGCTTGATAATATTAATAACTGTTTGATTGATTGATTGTTCAAAAGCTTACAAAGGATTAGGGTAGAATGCTATTTATAGCCTATACACATAGCTATATACAATCACTAAACTACCCTTATGTAAACGAGTATTACATAAATAATCCTAAGTCTATAGCAATCCGCTGTGGAATTAAGTCATCCATTGTGGAGGTTTTCTCATCCGCTGTGGAGAACACTAATCATCCGCTGTGCATACTTGGTTGTTCATCCGCTGTGGTTGCTTGGTTGTTCATCTGCTGTGGATGAACATCCGCTGTGGAATGTTGTGTGTTTTCTTGTATGTTGTCCGCTGTATGTTCTTCATCCGCTATGGGATGGATGTTTATCCGCTGTGGGATGAATGTTCATCCGCTGCACACACTTGGATAGATTTCTTCATCCGCTGCAGATGCTCTTCATCTGCTGTGACTCTTTCTTCATCCGCTGCAGACACTTGTCAAAATTTCTTTTATCTACAATTCTAAAAAAGAAATTTAAACAAATATTAGTGTTTGTTATGAATGATAATGATGCTAATGTGTTTGTAAATGATTGTTTGAATGTTAGAATACATTATGTTTGATATATGTCAGATATGGCAAGCATTATACTTTTATGCATTAATTCATAATGCACTTGTTGAGTCCAATAGTACTCCCCCTAAGTATGATGTTGCCATCAATTTAATGATTGCTTGTTACTATTTTGTCTGTTAGAAACAATGTGTGTGTGTTGGTGCTTGTTAATGATTTGTTTGTTAAGAAAATGTGTGTGTGTGTGTTTGATATGAAAGATTATATTGATTGTGTGTTATCGCTTAAACAGTTTGATTGCATGATTGTATGTTATTGAAATGGTTTGTTTGTTCATAGCGGATGAACATTTGTTCATGCGCTATGCATCCTTGGAACATTTGATTGTTTGTTCACAGCGGATGAACATTTGTTCATGCGCTGTGGACACATGAAATGTGGTGATGATTGTTCACAGCGGGTGAACATTTGTTCATGTGCTGTGGACACTTGGATGTGATGTGTGAATGTTTACAGCGTATGATTACCTGTGTGCATACGCTGTATACACTTGCACTGTTTCTACAACGGATGACTTATGTTAGTCATGCGCTGTGGAATGGCACTGTATTCACAGCGGATGCCTTACCAACATCATGTGCTGTGAATACTTCTTTGTTCACAAGTGCATAGCGGATGTTTGTTTGTTTAGTCCGCGATATACACTTGGTGAATTTTGCATGTTATGATGATTACTGTAGCTACAGTAGATGTATGTTTGTGTGTCTGCTGTGACTACAGTTTTTTCAAAAAATTTAGATTTTTGTTTGTTTTGAACTAATGTCTTCTGAAGCATATGTTTGATAAAATTTTCTTTCGAAAGAACATTTGTTTGATGAAACTTGTTTAAATAAAAATGTTTGTTTAAATCTTTGATTTAAAATATACGTTAAAATATTGAAATTTTAACATATTCAATATATGAATGATAAGATATCACTCACAAGCAATATTGTGCAACAAAATAAACATATGTATGTGTGCCAAAGTGTTGTGTTTGGGTGTTGGCTTGACATGGCTTTGTTTAAAACTCAAAATTTAGAAAATCTTAAGTTTTGAAATGTGTGACAATGCATAATTCTGCTGCCTTTGATATTTCCAGGTTCAATTTCTCCCCCAAAATTTTTGCATATTTATAAAAAACTTTTATAAAATGAAAAAAAATTATATGTTTTAATATGGAAATTATCAAAGTCTAATTTGCTTGTTTGTTAATCATGTAGCAAGAGAAGATATTATCTTACTAAAAATGAATTTTTATCATGTTTTACACATGAATCTTTTGCACATATCATGAGATCATACTAGTCTACATTTCTCATTGAGTTGTTTGTATGGTTTTGAGAATAGACATAGACAAGCACAATGTTGATTGCAGATATTATGATCAACTTAAACTCATGCATGGTATTAATGATTGATTGAAACATTAAGTGATTATCATGTTTTGAATTACTTGACATGAGATGTATGTACGCCACATCTGATTTTATGATTAACAAACCCTCCTTAAGATATGCTAGAAAGCACTTTCAATACATAAAACCTAGCTACTTAGGAGTATAAATGCTCAATTTGATCCTTGATGGTTGATCCTCTTTGGGATTCTTTTTCACTTCACTTTGGAATTTGATCCTTTTTGGGATTCTTTTGATTCATTCACAAGGAATGTAGTCATAAAGACTTTATTGATAATTCATCCAAGATGGATGTGTTCCTCTTTGGGAATCTCTTTGGATCATGATTTAGGTCATTCAGGTCTGTGCTTGGCACAACAAAGAATGCCTAGGTGTACTCCAGATCTATGATTATCATAACAAAGGTGACACTTGAATGATTGAGCAATTTATAATCTGTTTCACTTGGTGTATTGTAGTTACTTTGAAAGCAACCTATATTAGATAGATCAATACTCACCATAAACCAAGATGTGTTGTTAACCACACAGTCATGAGAATTTAGTTCTTCACTGTTGTATCTAATTTTATGTGTCCCATACCGAGCCTATCCACATATCAAACAAAGAATTTGCCAGTCTTTATTAGTGGAAAAAGACTCAAGTGAAGAATTATGCTAGTGTACTATCATTTCTCATGAAATGTATGTGTGATTCAATATTATCAAAATGAATGATTTGCATGATATCTTCATTTTGAAAAAAGGAAAGCTAATGGTAATCATGGACTTTGACAAAATCAAGTATGTCTGATTTGAATGTTTTGAAAATATTAATTTGTTGTTTCATAGCTGATCATACCAAGAGACTGAACCAAAAATTCAAATCGTGTTGAATCCAATGGTTTTGTAAAAAGGTCAGCCAATTGGTTGTCTATGTGGACCTTGATCAACTTGATCAGACTCTTTTCTAAGCAATCTCTCATAAAGTGATATCTGATCTCTATGTGTTTGGTTTTTGAATGTTGATCAGGATTGTCTGTTATAAACACGGCCGCAGAATTGTCAATGTGTATGGGTGTTTTAAGAAAATTAAAGCCATAATCAAGCATTTGGTTTTGAATCCATAACACTTGAGAATAGCATGCATAAGCAGTTATATATTCTGCTTTGACTATAGACACAGAGACATTTGTCTGTTTCTTGCATTGCCAAGTGATCAATCTTGTGACATCCGGTAATTTTCCATTACCAAACTTCGTTAGTTCCGTTAAGTCTTGCATACACGTGTCGTGAGCACACACTAGTTGTCGTTGAATGTTGGTGACTTAATAATAATTAATAATGATAAACCGATAATAATTTAGTTAATGATGTGATTATTAAGTTGTGCTTATGTGTTTACGTGATTTAAATATTATATATGAATTTTATTGCGTAACCTGGAAACGTGTGTATTTAATCCGTATGTTTTGTATTTAGTAAAGATAAAACATATAATTGTTATTGTTAGTTGATATGCTTATTATTTTAGTTAAAAACCTTTTTAAAAAGAGTTTAAAAGCTTAACTTTTATAAAATGTAAATTACAAGGGTTTAAATGGTAATATGGATATATTAAATAAAACAAAAATCCCAACCCTAGCCCCCACATACCCTCGGCCACGATCAACAATAACACACACACACACTTGCGAATTCGACCCAAGAACAAGCATTCACCATTGGTTTTGATCGATTTCAAGCAATACAATACGTTAACAACATCAAATCTTGTCCGATACGTGATTAAAGGTTAGTTTCTTTGTGGTTTTCATGGTTTTAATGTTTGGGCCGAAACCCTAGTCGAATGGGTGATTGAATGTCGATTCCTTGATGTTTATTGATTTTATTATGTTAGTTAGATTGTATATATGTTAGTTAACATTGATTATGCAAGAGAGCTTCTATTTTCATGCGTTGTTCATAGGTTACTAATAATACTAACTTTATTTGCATGAATATGGTGATTTGATGATGAATTGGTGTTGTTAATGTGTTTGTGATGTTAGATGGATGTTAGATTGATGATATTGATGCTAGAAACCTAAGAATGAATGATGTAGTTCATAGGTTACCAAAAGTAGAAACTTTTGATTTTGAATGTTGATGAATCATGATGAATGTGATGTGTAGAACATGCCTAGATGATAATTTCAGTTAGAATTGGTATATTGTTAATGGAATCATGAATGTATTGGGTGTTAGATAGATTTTGGGATGCACTTTCCCAAAAGGGAAACTTTAATTGTACGAAATCTTGAATATGATGATTTGAGCATCTTTGTGATGTTAGGATCATGCTAGTATGTTCATGAATGAATTCTAAGGTGGTAGAATGAATTGTTTGGGTTGTATGAATGCTTAGTTGGTCAATTGAAAGATTTGGTCTTTTTGTGGGTATACATGATGATGAGTCATATGGGTTATAATAGGACTATTGTTTAGTTTGTAGTTCATCATGGTGGAATATCTTGGTTGGTATGAATTCTATTGATTAGTGTGATGATGATTGTTATACACGCGTGCAAATCTGAGGCCCCTACTTAATAGGATTGGCAGGGTTTAGGGTGTGAGGTCGTGAGTGGCTTCACATGGCATGTTGTTCATGATTCGATTCTATGTGTGATGTAGTAGTTATGGCATAGTTATGTTGAGCATGATGATTATTTGAGATTCGCATGACTTGTATGATAATCTGTTTGTATGATGATCTAGGTAGTACATGTGGTTAATGAAGTGGCATACGTGAATAACTTGTATGATAATCATGTGTGATGAACTATTATGTTTGATTGAATGATGTTTCACCAATAATGTCACCAACGGGTCAAACGGGTCAACTGGGACAATGTGTCTTGTTTTTTTTCAAAACCTTGAGTTCTTTGGGTTATAGAGCACTTAAGGTTTCATTATGATTTCTGTGTACACGTACTTATGTGCTAGCGCGTTCTAGGTAACCTCTGAAGGTTGTCTTTCCTTCCTTGTCAAGTTAAGCCTTAAGTTATTTCTTGCGCACATCAGGTGAGTTCATGCCCCACTCTTTTACATACACTCTTTTAGGAGAGATAGCATACTGGTTTTACAAATGCTTACTTTATATGAGTTGTGTATAGTATGATATAGTGGTGAATACCATGAAAGTCCTCACACTTTCGGATTGTTAATAATGATGATTAGCGAGAAATCTTGGGTAGTACTACTTGGTCTGACAAGCCCCACCTGTGCGACTCGAGGTCAAACGGGTGCAATTTTGTCCTAACACAAACATCGTCACGACCTGGTAAGTCGTGACGGGAGGCATCAAACAAAACACAGTCAGCTTCAATCGCGAAATCACTATGATTATTACTGATAAACATAGACTAGCTATCTATTTCAATACACCTCTTATATTTTGCAACTGTTACTGTTTTATGATTAACGCAAACTCTTGAACTCTCCAACCATTGTGTTGACTCTTTTAGTATGCTATTCTCAGGTTGAGGTTACCATTGCCTAGGAGCACGTGCACGGGTCAGCATCATTGAGTTGTCAGCATGATTGAAACTTGTTTTGGTTTGGTTATTAAACATTTAAGTATTTGTTGGTATTACTTTGGGCGCGTGTGTTTGGGCATTTTACATTATATTGTTTTACTTTGGTCTTTCTGGTTTATTAAACGCTTTCGCATATTTTAAAGTTAAACACTGATTTTGAATGTTTGTTCATATAGAGTCATTCTGAGTAACTAATGACTGAGATCCTGGTATGTCACACGCCTCGCGGTAAAATGCCGCACATGGATTTTGAGGGTGTGAGAGATTGGTATCAAAGCCATTGGTTATAGGGAACTAGGTTGCATACATAGTAGACTATAACTACACAGTTTGTTAGTTACTCGTCACTTATTTCCTTACTGTATACTCATTGGCATACGCATCACGTACTTCGCAGCATGGCATCGTCATCTAGAAATTTAGGCAAGAGACCTGCACAGTCTGAGTCACCTCCTACTTCTCCCGTACCTAATAGGGGATTTAACTGGCCTCGACATCCTTACCCTCCTGGCGAGATAGACTGGGATCAGCCTTTCATACCTCCTGAGCTCAATCCTCCATGAAACTAGGATTTCTACCACACCTACACACGTCGTATGGCTTATAGAGAGCGTGTACCACCAGTAGCTCCTACTCAACCTAGGACTAGGTCATCGACAGCCTCTGCATTGCCTACTCTTCCTACCTTGGACATCCTTCTCGAGCAGGAGTTTGCAGCTTTGGTAGCCACTCTAGACACGGAGCGACAGCGTATTAGAGGACTCACAGATGAGAACTCTTCCTTACGGTCTAAGATGCGTTAGTTGCGCTATCAGGTAGAGACGCTTCAGGAGCGACTCTCGTGGCGATTGGTGGACATCATACCATGACAGGCAATGTTGTAGCACTTACTGGGCACATGGACGTGCGGGATCACCATAACATAGTGATCGATGATAGGTTTGCTGATTTAGAGGCACAACTGGCAGCACTTCAGGTTGCTGAAGCCCCTGCACCTTTGGTGGACCCTGATGAGGATGACCCGAAAGAGGAACCGGAGGAAGCCCCTGAAGAAGAACCAGCAGAGATGGATGAGGACAGTGATGGATCTGACGTGTTGGACTGATTCTACTTTTATATGATTTAGACTATATAGTGTTTCTTTTCTTTGAAACCTATATGGGAAGGGTTGTTTCCCACCCAACTGAAAAACCCGAATTTTGACATTGATGGAATACTTTGTGACTTATTTACAATTTATTTATCTTTGGTTTTTATTTCTATTATAAATGTTGTGGTTGTGATGAAATCCTTATTTCTTATTATTTACTGTACCTCAATGAGATTAATGTTTTGGATGTTACTCATTATTGTATTTGTGAATGTAAAGTGAAATATGGACGGACATGGAAGAGGACGTGGACGAGGTCGTGGATGTGGCGCCGGAGGTCGTGGTGCCGGTGCCATAAACATGACACCTGCAGATTTGGCTACCCTAATTAACGAGCACGTACAGGCAGCAGTGGCTGCAGCCCAAACCGGACAGCCAGCAGGTAAATGATAAAAAAGGTGTAACCAATTATCCTAGTTACTTGACTGGGATACCTGACTAATGTATGTCACACGTCTCGCGGTAAAACCCCACACGTGGATTTTAAGGGTGTGACAAATCTTGATCCAAGAAACTGGCAGCCTCCATGTTTGTTCTTAAAATCCCGAATGAGGGAACGGTTGCTTGTTATGTCAACATACCAGATGTTGTCAGCCCTTCTAAAATGTCCCTGAAAAACAAAAGAAATCAGTTAGTTAGAGCAACCCAAGCCAAGATGGTCTTGGGTTTTTCGTCTTTTCCAACAATGCAAATTTCTTCCAAGACAGCATTGTTTGAAGGTTTTCGAGCTCTAGACACACTAGATTTCATTTGGTTTGATTTAGCTCTATTTGGAGAAGTGCTTTGTGCTCTTCTCTTCTATGAGCTAGTGTCAGTGGTTTGTCTGTTCTGAGAAGTATGTCTTCTTGATGTGTGTTGAAAATTGTCATAAAAGGTTTTATCATTATCAAAAACAATTTTTTGATGAGCAGTATGTTTAGGAACTCCAACTCTGCTCTTATTTTGAGCAACAGGTTGTTTTTTAGTAGTTTTCTCAACCTGAGCTTGTTTGTTTTGTTTCTTGTTTTTCTTGTTGAAAAAACAATTTGTCGTGTGGTGATTGTTTCTTTCACAAATGGAGCAATAATTGTGAAAATGACATGTTTATGTACTGTGATTATTCATCTTACAGTACCTGCAGTACTTGCCACATCTGCACTTTTCAGTTGAACGTGTGAATTGATCACACCATTCACAGTATGGCAATTCTGTTTTTGTTTGTTTTCTGAAAACTTTTGATTTCAAATTAGATTTTGATGGAATTTCAAAAGTTATAGACTGTTGTGTTGGCTAAATTGTGGTTTTGCCTTTCTCTTTGTTTACCTGTTTAGGAAGGGCAATGGAAGTTACAGCTTTCCTTCCACCGGAACAGATATCAAATCCTTGAATCTGTTTCGATTGTTTGTTTGATGTATCAGCCACACTTGAAACCTTTTGAGTTTCAGTAATTAGCTGATCAGACTCATCATCTAATAAATCGTCCTCATCATCTTCTGTTGTTTGATTATCAAATTCATTATTTTCTCCTTGATAAAAGTCAGTTGATTTGATTAATGATGGTGTTGAACTTTTAACAAACTTTATCAAGGGTGATTTTGATTATAAAAATGATTTTAATGATAATGATGATGATTGTTTAGAGTCATCAGTCTTTTCTTGAGAATCATGAGATTCATCCTGTTTGTTGGTCATGGAGTCAGGTAAAGGAATATAATTATCATTATAAGGTGGACTTACTGTTGGGTTTTTTTACAAGTTTTAACAATGATGTTTAACCATTTAAACATAAAAACGCAGCGGATGTATGGAGTTTAAAACATGTGTTATATTCTGAAAATAAACATTTATATGTTCAAGAAAACAAACCCAAGAACAAGGATCATATATATGTGAAAAGAAATGCTATCAAAACCAACCATAGGATGTACATGAACACTACCTTTCTTGAACAAGCAAGTTGGATACGGATAAGATGAGGAAAATGATGTTTCTTGAATGTCTAGTCTTCAAAAGAGAAGACCTCAAGCTTGTATACCCACAAGCTCTTGCAAAGCACCAAACTTGTTAGGATGTTAACACCCAAAGCCTTCCTTTCCAAGCTCTTATGTCCGTGAATGTGAAGAGAAAGATAGAGAAGAAAGAGTCCTTTGCATGTGTGAGAGAGAGAGTAGTTGAGTGTCTTGTTCCAAGGGATTAAAGTCTTGTCTTAAAACAAGACAAGGAATCCCAAGAAGAAGCAAAGGGGCGGCCGAAAGTTTTGGTTTAAAATGGGTTCCCCCCATTTTAAAATAACACCCTTTTAATTCATTTTAATCACCCATTAAGTTATATAATTAAACTAATTTTAATCTTATAACTTAAACACTTATAACTTAAACACTCTTATATTTGATGTTATTTAACTTATTTAAACAACATTACAAATGATATCTCATGAACAAAATATCCATATAATTTGTTCTATCTCAAATGCAATAATTCAGAAAACCCATTTTCTAAATTGGTGTCATAATTTATTTGCTTGATCATGATCAACAAATAAATGTTTAACGGTGTTTGCCTAGCTTGTTATTGGGTATGACCCGACTTGGATCATAACGTACTAACCACATCAATCTTGTATGTGTCTTGGGCATATAAGATCCAACAATCTCCCACTTGCACAAGATTCATAGAAGATTGATGCAAGCAGTAAATACCGCCTAACAACGGTTTACTACCCTTAATACGTATGACTAAGTGCCATTCAATAACATCATCCCCTTCAAGTATCTTACTCGAAAATGTTTTAGGTGAAACAATCATCTATCCTTTTGTCACAGATGTCATGTTAAATTTAGAGACACAGAATGATCATTCTCCATTGACTTAACTTTAGCAGGCCTTAGACATCTTACTCTCAACGAATAAGAGGAACAAATCTCATCTTGATTACATACGTCTCTCACAATCACCTCGTGCTATACCTGAATTTAGTCTTATGTACTGCCATGTTTCAGAACAGCGAAGAACTAAGTCAAAGTATAATGCCCGGTGAATATCAAGACCCAATATGTATCTCAGGTCAGAGGATACCAAATGATATTCGCCTTTACTCAAATTTACTTATGATCAATCAAGAAGATTCCATGTAGTAATATTTGATATGCGGGTCAGTCCAATATTTATATCCCATAAATATCTATGAACTTTGGCAGCAACCCTTTGCTATATATTCATCCAAATGAATATCTACCAATCCAAGTTCATAATAGTCTTACCCTCATACTTGTTCCCACAGGCATGAACGACTACGGACGTTTAGAGTAAATGATTTACTCATGGATTAAACATGCAAAATTGGAACATTAGTTGAAACATTATAACCATATAATTCATTCAAGTAATAAAAGGTTCCAATATCCAAATACAAGATCACAAAATCAAATCCAGTCACTAGAATATCGAAGTCCCATGGCACAAGTATGACCCTCATGCTTTGCCTTTTCAAGAAGCTTCGTGAGTGGATCCGCAATGTTTTGATCCGTGTGAACTTTGCGAATACATATTTTTCCTTTTTCAACTTCATCCCTTATGTAGTTGAATCTCCGCTCAATGTGCCTAGTCTTTTGATGTGCACGGGGTTCCTTGATTTGAGCAATCGCACCCTCATTATCACAAAGAATTTCTAGGGGGTCCTGAATGGAAGGGACAACCCCTAGATCGGCAATGAATTTCTTCAACCATGCAGCTTCTTGAGCTGCTAATGAAGCGGCGATGTATTCTGACTCTGTAGTTGATAATGCCACCACATCTTGTTTAGAGCTCTTCCAAGAGACTGCTCCTCCATTTAGGATGAAAATGTATCCCGATTGTGATCGTGAGTCATCCCGATCAGTTTGGAAACTCGCATCCGTGTAACCTTTTACCACGAGTTCCTCCTCACCAGATCCATAGATTAGGAACATATCTTTAGTCCTCCTTAGGTACTTAAGTATGTTCTTAACAGCCATCCAATGACTATTTCCAGGATTTTGCTGGTATCGGCTTGTCATGCTCAAGGCGCATGACACGTCCGGCCTAGTGCATATCATTGCATACATGATGGATCCTATAGCAGACGCATACGGGATTCCCTTCATTTTATCTTGCTCATCCTTTGAGCTTGGACATTGAGTCGTACTCAATATCGTTCCTCTTTGAATAGGTACCGTACCTTTCTTAGAGTTCTCCATCTTGAACCTTTTCAAGATCTTGTCAATGTATGCACTTTGATTTAAACCTATCAACCGCCTTGATCTATCCCTATAGATCTTTATTCCCAAAATGTAGGCGGCTTCACCAAGATCCTTAATGGAAAAACAGCTTCCAAGCCAGGTTTTTATACCTTCCAAGGTTGGAATGTCATTTCCAAATAGTAGGATGTCATCGACATACAATACTAGGAAAGTGATGATGCTCCCACTAGCCTTTTTATACACACAAGCCTCATCAGCATTTTTGATGAACCCAAATTTAATTACCTCTTCATCAAAACGGTGATTCCAACTTCTTGACGCTTGCTTCAATCCATAGATTGATTTCTTTAACTTGCATACTTTGTTAGGATGTTTTGGGTCGACAAAACCTTCAGGCTGAACCATATAGACATCTTCCTCAAGATATCCATTTAGAAAAGCGGTTTTGACATCCATTTGCCAAATCTCATAATCATAATGAGCAGCTATGGCAAATAATATCCTAATAGACTTTAGCATTGCAACAGGCGAAAAAGTCTCATCATAATCAACCCCTTGAGTTTGAGTGAAACCTTTTGCTACAAGTCTAGCTTTATAAGTATCCAAGTTTCCATGCATATCGGTTTTCTTCTTGAAAACCCACTTACTTCCAACTACCTTGGAGTTAAGAGGTGGTACAACCAAGTCCCACACTTGGTTGTCATACATGGATTGCATCTCAACATTCATGGCTTCAAGCCATTTGTCACAATCCAAATTGGACACTGCATCATGGTATGTGATTGGTTCATCGGAATCAACCACATAGCACCCATCCATGAAAAATCCATATCTTTCAGGTGGATTACTAGTTCTACCAGATTTGCGAACGTTTTGTGTGTGTTGATCAACCATTTGATCATTCTCAACATCCTCATGTTGAGTGCTAGTGTCAACCAAACGTGTATCGGGTTGTGGACCTTGATCCTCCTCAAGATCCACTGTTCTACTGCTAGCTCCTTCCATAAGGAACTTGGCTTCCAAGAACTCACCCTTCTTGGCAACAAACTCCTTTTGTTCCAATGGATCATAGAAATAATATCCCATAGAATCTCTAGGATATCCAATAAAAATACACTTAGTGGAACGTCTTTCTAACTTGTTTGAGGTGGGAGTCTTTACATAAGCCTCACATCCCCACACCTTTAAATATGATAGAGATGGAACCCTTCCATGCCATATTTCAAAAGGTGTCCTTTCCACTTTCTTGGTTGGGGCCATATTCAAAATACGGGCCGCAGAGAGCAAAGCAAAGCCCCAAAATGATAGAGGCAATGAGCTTCCAGCCATCATAGATCGAACCATATCTAATAGAGTTCGATTTCTCCTTTCGGACACACCATTGTGTTGTGGTGTTCCAGGTGGAGATAGTTGTGAGATAATCCCACAACTTCTAAGATGATCTCTAAAAGCATCACTCAGGTATTCACCTCCTCTATCGGTGCGAAGAATTTTTATTGATTTGTTGAGTTGATTTTCTACTTCATTTTGGAAGGTTTTGAACATTTCAAAAGCTTCATCTTTGTGTCTTAACAAGTACACATACCCATACCTACTATAGTCGTCGGTAAAGGTAATGAAGTATCTTTCATTATACCTAGTCATTGGCTTAAAAGGACCACATACATCCGAATGTATGATACCTAATAAATCTTTTGCCCTTTCGGTTTTGCCACTAAAAGGCGCCTTAGTCATTTTGCCTTGTAAACAAGATTCACATACATCAAATGAATCATATTCACTTGCTTTTAAAAGACCATTCTTTTGAAGAGTTTGTATGCGCTTCTTGTTTATATGACCAAGACGGCAATGCCAAAGATAGGTGTCACTCAAATCTAATTTGAGCTTCTTGGTGGTGGTTTGGTACAACGAGCTATCATATAATGTGTTTTCATGAACCAATTCATAAATACCATTAATAGGAGTAGCTTTAAAATAAAAGATGTTATTTAAAGAAACATGAATTTCATTTTCAATAAACATCAAAACATAACCATATTGTCTTAATTGTGCAACTGAAATAATGTTCCTAGTCAAACTAGGAGCATACAAAACATTGTTCAAAATTGCTTCCAAACCATTTGGAAGCTTCAGGATGTAGTCCCCTCGGGCTTCAACTTGAACTTTTGCCCCATTCCCCATGTAGAGGCTAACATCCCCTTTGTTGAAGTTTTTACTTCTTTTGAACCCCTGCAACAAATTGCAAATGTGAGTCCCACATCCGGTATCCAATACCCATGTGTTAGAGGATATTATATTTAGATCAATATGAATCATGAAAATTGTACCTGAGGTCTGCCCGGCATCCCTTTTGCTTTCAACTCTTTGAGATGGACAGGACAATTTCTTGCCCAATGTCCTATCTCCCCACACTTAAAGCATGGGTCATCCGAAGCAACCTTTTGCTTCTTCTCCGCTGGTTTTGGTGGTGGCACTTTTACCACCCCTTTCCCTTTCTCCCAACGTACCCTTTACCTTTGGCAACACTTGCCTTGGATGCGGGGTGAGGCCTCTTCTTGTTCCCACCTTCATTGATGGTGAGAACGGGTAAACTCCTTTTACCATGGCCGCCTCGGCTGTCTTGAGCATAGAGTGAAGCTCAGTTATGTTCTTGTCCCAACCGTTCATGTTATAATTCATAACAAAATTGTCAAACCTTTTTGACAAAGAGTTGAGGATCAAATCCGTAGCCAACTCTTTCGAGACGGGACAATTCAGCCTTTCGAGGCGGTCTATGTGGCTCTTCATCTTAAGTACATAAGATGAGACCAATTGGGTATCATCCATACGACATGCATGGAGTACTCGAACCGTTTCGAAGCGCTCTACCCTTGCTTGTTGTTGGAACGTTTCCTTCAACTGGGTTATCATGTCGTATGCTCTGTGATGTTCGTACTCCTTTTGGAGATCCGGAGTCATACTTGCCAACATGAGGCAAGACACTTGGACCGAGTCCTCAGTGTATTTCACCCAATTCAAGTAGGCCTCTTCATCTTCTCATTGGGTTCATCGGGAATCGGATCGTCTAAGATATATGACCGTTTCTCTTGCTTGAGAACAATTCTCAAGTTTCGAAACCAATCAATGAAATTGTTATGGTTTAGACGCTCCTTTTGGAGAATGGTTCTTAGTGATAGGTTGTGAGCGGATGGAATATCATTATTTTCATTGTTGTTGGTGGCCATCTACAAAATTTAACAAGGTTCAATTTTAGTATTTACGATATTATCATTTTTAATTATAAATTTCTTTTATGTGTCATACACAAAATAAAATCTAGAATCCAACGTCACATTTAAATAGTGGTTAGGTGATCTTTATCCCATTATTTAAATTAACAAGTAGTCAACGTTTGACAATTGCAACCCTTTGCAACTTCTAGAGGTATGGGATCGACTTAAACATCATATGTATAGTCGGCATGTTAATCCCATCAACACCTTTTGTAAACCATATTGTAGGTGATCCATTTAACATGGTTTGCAAATCAAGTTACCCTACTTACACACACATGTGAGTTTACCAATATAAGTGGTTAGGTGATCTTTATCCCACAAATATGGCATTCCCACCTTAAATCACAAGTTCCCTCAAAATGGTTAGGTGACCTTTATCCCATTAAGAGTTTTCAAGTGACTTAAGTGTTGTGTAAAAGGATGGTGATAAACTTGTTTTCAAAAGACATTTTAAGTTTTCATAATTCTAGTTTAGAAAACTCTATGTACCTTGCATTTGCATGCTTTCAAATACATGGTACCCTATGGTTCTTTTAATAAAACCCCTTTTATTTAAAATCATTAATCCTTTTAATAACCTTTTATTAACCACTAATGATTAAGAACCATTTATTTTCAGCTTGTTATGTTTATAAATTTGTTAGTTATGCATATCCATATATCAAACAACCAACATAAAACAAAACATCCAAACAAGCACAACATTCAATCATATGTGCATAACCATAGCCACTAAGGTGACCACACTTGTTTGCCATCACAAGTGTTGTCACTAGGTCTTTCTAAGGGTTAATAATGACACATTAAAATGTGTCCAAGAACTCCCACTCGAATCCACATCCAAATGCTTCAAGTGTCCATGTCTTTTGAGTTCTTCCTTTGTATCTTTCCTTGAGTCTCCAACTTGTGCATCTTCTTTTACAAAATCATATCCTAATACAATTTTTCTAATAAAAGAAATGCACCTAATCTATTTATTACATAACCAATGAATAAATAAATTACAACCCAAAAGATACAAACACCAAAATTATTATTACAACCCTTTAATGAATAAAACTAAACATGACAATCACATTCATCCAAAACCAAAACACATTAGGTCAAGGCTATGTTATGCACCAAAATATGTATCAAATACAACATCCAAGAACAACCATGAACTCCCTTTTTAACCCTTAAAGTTTCGGCCAACATGAACCCAAACTTTAGGGTTTAGTCCAAACAAAACAATCAACCACTTGATGTTAATCTTTCAAGGTTTATTCTAAAGCATGTGAGATAAAACTTTGAAAGATAAGGGATTCATTTATCCATATCAAAACAGCCCCTAATGGGTTGAAAAAGTCCAACAAAACTAACTTTTCTTGGACTTTTGAAGCAAGTTTTCCACATAACCGGCTCTAGATGCCATTGTTGGGTTTTTTACAAGTTTTAACAAGATGTTTAACCATTTAAACATAAAAACGCAGCGGATGTATGGAGTTTAAAACTTGTGTTATATTCTGAAAATAAACATTTATATGTTCAAGAAAACAAACCCAAGAACAAGGATCATATATATGTGAAAAGAAATGCTATCAAAACCAACCATAGGATGTACATGAATACTACCTTTCTTGAACAAGCAAGTTGGATACGGATAAGATGAGGAAATGATGTTTCTTGAATGTCTAGTCTTCAAAAGAGAAGACCTCAAGCTTGTATACCCACAAGCTCTTGCAAAGCACCAAACTTGTTAGGAAGTTAACACCCAAAGCCTTCCTTTCCAAGCTCTTATGTCCGTGAATGTGAAGAGAAAGATGGAGAAGAAAGAGTCCTTTGCATGTGTGAGAGAGAGAGTAGTTGAGTGTCTTGTTCCAAGGGATTAAAGTCTTGTCTTAAAACAAGACAAGGAATCCCAAGAAGAAGCAAAAGGGGCGGCCGAAAGTTTTGGTTTAAAATGGGTTCCCCCCATTTTAAAATAACACCCTTTTAATTCATTTTAATCACCCATTAAGTTATATAATTAAACTAATTTTAATCTTATAACTTAAACACTCTTATATTTGATGTTATTTAACTTATTTAAACAACATTACAAATGATATCTCATGAATAAAATATCAATATAATTTGTTCTATCTCAAATGCAATAATTCAGAAAACCCATTTTCTAAATTGGTGTCATAATTTATTTGCTTGATCATGATCAACAAATAAATGTTTAACGGTGTTTGCCTAGCTTGTTATTGGGTATGACCCGACTTGGATCATAACGTACTAACCACATCAATCTTGTATGTGTCTTGGGCATATAAGATCCAACACTTACCTTATTATATCCTAAACCTAAAGGGTCCTTAAAAGCCCTTTGTTGAGCAAGAAGTTCTTTGAACTTCTTATTGCTCACCTGAAACTTCTGAAGTTTAACTTCAGTTTCAGCTTGAATTGTTTTTGACTCAGTTAATGAGATAGAGAGCTGCTCGACCTGAGCTGTCAATGTTAATTTTTCAAAAAGTAGTTCGCTTATGTCTGATCGTAATGAAAGTATTTTAGTAGCATACTGCTTTTGTTCTGATTTTAGACTTTCATTAAGAATGTTTGTTTCAATTACTTTCTTTGACAGCTTGTCAGCATGCTCTCTATACCTGTTTACCTCATCAATACATGCTTGACTACAGAGGTTTTCTTTTACCTCTTTCAGGATGTCTGTTAATTTGTCTTCAATATCATACATAAGGGCATGATCTGAAGTTGATGGTATTTCAGCCTCATAAAGGCTCCAGTCACATTCTCCATCCTTTTTTATTATCATTGCAGAAGAGTTGGACGTTGAGTTGGACTGAATTATGTGATCTGAGGTTGAGTTGGTGCATTTGGAAGAGTGATTGGTGGAGGCACTTATCTGTTTGTATGAATTCCACTTGAGTGTTGTGCCTGATGTGCATTTCTGTCAACTCTGGGCCATTGACATTCTCTTGAAAAGTGCCCATAAAGTTGACAGTTATAGCACCTAACTTTGGTTTTATCAAAACCAATTCTTGTTTTCTAATCCATGGTTAAACCTCTATTTCTTTGTAGAAACCTTTTGGACCTGTATGCTATCATGGCCATTGACCATTGAAGATCCATATCTTTTACCATATCTGGTGGAAGTTCATCCAAATCCTGTTGGATGATTTGAGATGTAGTCAGACTTGCTCCCAAGAATGCTTCAAAGCTTGTTGAAAAGGCTGCATAAGCTGCCTTTTGCTCTTCACTTTGTAGAATAATAGTAAGAGCATCCATAGGTTTTTCAAGCCTGTGTATGTTTGATGTTTGAGGTTTTGACTATTTGTTTGAGGTGGAGTTATGAGGGTGATGCTTGCTTTGAGGTGTGACTTCATGTGAAGCATGAACTCCAGTCTTCTTAGACTTGTGTTTATTATTGGATGATTCTGGTGCTGAGAAGAATGATGTATCATGAGAATCTAGAAATTCTTCTTCTTCATCTTCTCCAGTGCTTGTGAGGAAAGCACTGTCTGTGTGTTGTTCATGGATTTTTCATCCATTTCCAGTGCTTCAACCTTGGCTACAAGTGAGTCAAGGGATAGTCCCTCCAAGTCCAATGTTGCTTTCATGAGAGACACTGACTGAGTCCAACTCTCATGCAATGTATGCAACATTTTCTTGTTGATTTCAACAGTGTCATATTTAAGTCCATATACTATCATTTCATTGACCAATTGGACATATCTGTGTAACTATTGAGGATTTGATTCTCCATGGATGTGGTGGAAGGTTTCATATTGAGTTCTTAATTTTTCCTTTTTGATCTCTCTTATTTCCTCACTTCCTTCACACATGGTGCGAAGAACCTTCCACAGCTCATGGGCTGTTTTGAAATTTTCGACCCGTGTCAAAATTTCAAAAGGCAAAGTCATAGCTAGAATATTGTATGCCTTCATGTCTGTTTTGACCCGCTTGAGGTCATCACAAGCTACACTTTTCAGACTAACTGGTTTCTGTATGTTATAGTCAGGTCCTAAAGTCACTGGAATGTAAGGACCTTCAGTGATGGATGTCCATAGATCTGGATCTTGATATGTAATCCAATTCCTGAACATGATTTTCCATTGCTTGAAATCTGATTTGTTCTTCAACTTTGGGGGTTTTAGTCCATTGTTTGAACTCATCATATCATCAGCCATGTTTGAATGATTTAAACTTAATAAATTTTAAGTTAAATTGATTTGTTTAAATTTTAGTCCGATGCTAAAATTTTAATTAATCCTAATTGTCTCTAGGATTTGTTTGTTAATTTGATAAAATAATTTGTTTTAATTGTTTACCAAATAAAGGAATTAATTAATTAATTAATTAAAATCCTATGTTTGTTGCTTTCTAGGTCACGGTGACAAAAAAGATTGTGGATAATGGGAATATTTGTCCTTTTATGAAAAAGTCAATATTCTTTTTGTAAAACCCTAAAACCAGATTTTGTCTTATGTAAAACAACTTTTTGGATCAAAAAGTTGATTTTGAAAACTTTTCAAACAAGACAACAAGTTTTTCGATGGTTTTATCAAAAACAACAAACACAATTCCCGTAAATTGTGTATGCAAAACCTAGGGTTTTCCTAGGGTTTTCAAAATATTCAACCTGATGGTTGAACAATGAACAAAATATGTTTCTTGTGAGATTGTCACTAGTTTGTGATGATAATGAACAATCTGACCGGTTCAGAATGTTCACAAAATGATTTGTTTCAAAGAAAAATCAATGAAACAGTGTTTAAAAACAAAACCCTAAAAATACGATTAGGGTTTTAAGGTTTGAATGATGTTAAAAGTTAAAAACCTTCTGTTTAAAGGTTGTTTAACAATGTATGAACAATACCCGTGTATTGTTTGTTGCAAAAACCACTGAAAACTTGTGTGGTAGTGTGATGTTCAAGCAAAAATCAACAACACTTCTTCAAAATGCACAAAATGATTCAGTAATCATGATGTTTGCATTTAATGAATGTTTATGAGAAGAATAAGATGAGTTAGATGCTTGAATGTGTGTTTTTGAAGCTATTGAACCATTGAAATCAATGTTGTTGAATGAGAGGATCGAAATCAATGAATGATTGAGCCAAGGCTCTGATACCACCTGATGAAATCAACTTTACAACAACATGTTGAACGTGAACATATTAGAACAATATTCAACATGAACAAGCTAATTCCCCTAAGGATCTTTTCAATATCTCTCAATAATCAACAAACATGAACCATGGTGTGGAAACCCATGATTCAAGTGTATGAAATCAGTGTGTGTATGTTTGTGTGTGTTTGAATGCTTGATAATAATAATAACTGTTTGATTGATTGATTGTTCAAAAGCTTACAAAGCATTAGGGTAGAATGCTATTTATAGCCTATACACATAGCTATATACAATTACTAAACTACCCTTATGTAAACGAATATTACATAAATAATCCTAAGTTTATAAGCAATCCGCTGTGGAATTAAGTCATCCGCTATGGAGGTTTTCTCATCCGCTGCGGAGAAGACTATTCATCCGCTGTGCATACTTGGCTGTTCATCCGCTGTGGATGCTTGGTTGTTCATCCATTGTGGGATGGATGTTCATCCGCTGTGGGATGATTCATCCGCTGCACACACTTGGATAGATTTCTTCATCCGCTGCAGATGCTCTTCATCCGCTGTGACTCTTTCTTCATCCGCTGCAGACACTTGTCAAAATTTTTTTTATCTACTATAACACCCGAAAATTTGTTCAAATAAATAAAAAGAAAAGTATCTATAAGAAAATAAAAGAAGGGGAAAAGATGAGGGGTGAAAAGTGTATATTATAACACCAAAAAGTTAAAAGTTTCACTTTTAAGGCATGGTCGCCCATGCCAAGCTTGTTCTGCTCCTGTGTTCGACCAAGAAAAGAAGGAAGAGCTAAAAACTCTTGATTCTCTCGGTTTGTTGTGGAAGAAGGCTGCATTCTTCGAAGGTTAGTGTGTTTATATGTTAATTGGTTCGGTTTCTTTGTGGTTTCACCCTTTGAAACCGATTATTAAGTGTTTTTAGTGTTTTGGTGCTTGTTTGTGCTTGTTTTAGGTGTTTGAACTCTTGTACAAGCAGGTTCGGAGGAGTTTTGCTTGTTTGCTACACTAGGTGAGTTCTAGACCCCGGTTTCTATGTGTTTTAAACTATTTTGCGGCTGAAAATGCATGATTAAAATGTTTTAAAACTAGTTTATGTATACCCATAAGTTGTGTATGTTTATGCTTAGTTTTGTGTTAGGTATGCTTAGAAATGTATGTTTAAGCTTAGAACAGGTGATGGAACAGGTTTGAGTTGATTCTGAAATGTAGAAATGCATATCTGGTAGTCATAAGCCCAAACAGGTCCCATGAGCCTAGGATTATAGCATGAAACTACCTAAGTAGGATTCATGCGCCTGAATAGTGTTAATGCGCCTAAGCAGGGCTCGTGCGCCTGCATAGTGCCCATGCGCCTAAACACTTAGAAAATTTTCTGGAATTTTGGGAAATCAGAATTTTAGGGTTTGACCCTGGTTTGACTTGATGCTATTATCTAATTATTTTATTTATATTTTGGACTGTTCTTGTGTTCCCTATTATATTATTACGTGACTTTACATGCTGTGGTTTTACTCTTATTCGTAAAGTACGTAAGAAAGTCTTGCAAGCAAATTCATAGGAGGTTCACAACCACTAGGTTGTTAGCTCAACTATGTGCGGTTTAGCTAACTCGTTGGATGCACATAGGGTCAATCGTTGAGATTAAGGGGACCATTGTCGTTGCCCCGGTACTGGAGTCAGCTTTGTGCACCACGGATGGGGTCTATTATTAGACCTCAGGCCCAGTACCAGGTTTATGCGCATTATATGGGGGGTATAGTGCTTTGGTTCATATCGAAGTGAAAGATTAAAAGTAAAAGTTCAAGTGAACGACCATGGAAATGGTGAAGAAAGATATTAATGTTGATAATGAATAATATTTGAATGTATGTATGACGTATGATCACATACTAAAGAGTAAACAGTATTTTAAGGAGTATTTTCCTATACAAAACTCATAATGTATTTTCACCATTTTAAAACTATAATTCACTCAGCAACGCTGACTTTTATGCATTTTCAGTTGGCAGGTAATTTTGCTGAGGATGGCACACGAGGAGGCTACTTGTTAGGGCGGGACTGGCATCCATTCATGATTAATAACATTATTGTTTTGTAATGCGTTCTAATGATCTTTTGTAACTGATAACAAACACACATGTGTTGCTTAGCAACATGATTTATTAATTAATGAATGAATTTTGATGTTAATTCTGCTGCCATGCTTTAAGAATTATGTAATGTTTTTATTTAATTATGCTGTGATTGACCAACTGTGAGGTCTCTGGGAACGGGGCCTTACAAGTTGGTATCACAGCCAAAGTTTAAGAGAAATAGGTAAATATTTTCAAAAACCTAAACTTAAACTAAGAATGGGACGAATGGAGGGGTGCCAACCCGAGTAGCTACGTGCCATCAGGTACTTCTTTTCTTAATGTCAACCGGTATTATGGGCATGTGCTATTTGATTTTTGTGCTTTTAATAGATTTGAATACTAATGTAGTCAGGATAAGAAATGCTCGGGGGATGAAGAGTAAAGTAAGTGGCTAATCATAACTGGCCATTGTAATTAGGGACTTACTATACTTAACATAACTGAGCTATTACCTTGAATGACCGTGTTGGTTTTTGAATCTTATAGTGTTTAGAGGATGGCTGGAGGTAGATCATCAAAGGCTTTTCGTGGTGGAACACGTGGTGTTCATGGTAGGCCACGTATCACAAGGAACAGGACCAAGGCTGCAGAGACGGCTCCTGCTGAGCCTGAACTACATCACCCGAAGGCGGTGGATGAGAGTGCTAACTTGAGAGCCTTGGTGAAGGAGGCAGTGGTGGAGGAGGTTCACCAAGTCATGCAGACAATCCTACCGTCTGTCGAGACTGAAGTGATCCTAGCTGTTAGGGAGGATGAACGAAAGGAGATGGAAGAGGAGAGGAGAACGACTGATGGTAGGAGAGGTGATGTGAGGGATTACGATGAGGAGGAGGAGCTAAATGCTAAAGGGGGAGCCTCTAGTGATGATGAAGAAGTGGTGGTGCGGGAAACTGTGAGGGGATGCAGCTACGGGGCGTTCCAACGATGTAGACCCCTACCTTTGATGGCAATGGTGATGATGCTACTGCTCACCGTTGGGTGAGGGAGATGGAGGCGGTACTGGAGATTAGTGAGTGTCGGGAGGACCAGAAAGTGAAGTTTGCCACTCACTCTTTTGTCGACACGACGCTGTGTTGGTGGGACAACTTTGTCCAGGCCGAGGGCAACGGGACCATTGGAAGGAAGAGGTGGGAAGAACTGAAGAGGTTGGTGATCGAGGAGTTCTGTCCTCATCGGGGGCTCGACAAGATCGAGAGAGAGTTCCTATAACTGGAGGCGGGAACTATGACCCACCAACAATACACCGCCAAATTTAACGAGATGGTGAGGCTGGTGCTCGATCAGGTTACGCCAGCAACAAGGAAGATTAAGCGGTATATTCAGGGGTTGCCAGCTGACATTTGTAGGCACTTGATTACTGCCCGGCCAACCACTTTTAGGTAGGCAGTGGATTTGGCGGGAAGGTTGTATGATGAACGAGAGGTAGCTGTAGTTGAGGTGAAGATGACTGGTGGGGGTGACAGAAACTGGAACGGGAAGTGATTCGGGCGTGGTGGTTTCACCCCAAACAATAAGAAGCCAAAAGTGGATGACCGGCGAGTGTTTACTGCAGGCCCGGAAATAAAAAGGAGTGGTAAGTATGGAAAGGAGCATAGCGGGAATGCCGTTTGGGATTGAACGTCTGCTTTAAGTGTGGGAAGCCCGAACATATAGCAAAAGATTGTGGGGTGTCAAAGTGCTTCAACTGTGGTGGAACTAGCCACAGAAACCACGAGTGCAGGAAGCCGAGAGCTGAGAGCTCTAGGAGCAAGAAAGTGGCTGAAGATGGAGGGCAGAGGGAAAGTACTAGAGCCTTCACGATGACCCGAGAGGAAGCCCGGGTAGACCCCGACGTCGTGTCAGGTATGTTTCTAGTAAACCAAACTTGTGCCTCCGTATTATTTGATTCTGGTAGAAGTTTCATATCTGCTACTTTCTGTGTTAAGTTGCCTGTTAATAGTAGGAATATTGACGAACCATTTAATGTAGAAACTGCTATTGGTAAGTCAACCAGAACTTCTAATATGATTGAGGATTATGGCATAGAGTTAGAAGGCCATAGGTTTGCTGCTAAACTATATGTGATGCTCCTAGGAGGATTCGATGTAGTACTAGGGATAGACTTGTTAGCAACCTATGAGGCAAACATCGTGTGTCGCAAAAAGATTATTCGATTAGTTGGGCACAATGGAAGTTTGGTAACAGTTTTTGGTGATCACGTTACAATGGTTCCAAGGGTGATTTCGATTACGGTGGTAGAGAAGTGTATGATGTGCGGATGTAGTGCTTACCTTACGTATGTAAAGGATGTGGACGCGTCAATACCATAATTGACTGAAGTGTCGATTGTGTGTGACTTCCCGGACATGTTCCCAGAAGATTTACCAGGTGTGCCACCTGACCGCGAGATCGAGTTTCAGATCGATTTGATACCCGGTGCTCAGCCCGTTGCCAAAGTATCGTATCGGTTAGCTCTGTCTGAAATGAAAGAACTGGTGGATCAGCTGCAGTAGTTGATGGACAAAGGGTTCATTCGACCAAGCATCTCTCCCTAGGGTGCTTCGGTCTTGTTTTTGAAGAAGAAAGATGGTAGTATGAGGATGTGCATAGACTACCGAGAGCTAAAAAAATTAACGGTGAAGAACAGATATCCATTGCCGAGGATAGATGAATTGTTTGACCAACTTCAGGGTGCCAGTCGGTTCTCCAGGATAGATCTTCGATCTGGCTACCATCAGCTGAAGGTCAAAGAACAAGATATTCCTAAGACAGCTTTTCGCACGCGTTATGGACACTAGGAGTTCCTCGTTATGTCTTTCGGTCTGACGCCAGCTGCCTTTATGGATTTGATGAACCGAGTGTGTCGGCCAATGTTGGATAAGTCAGTGATTGTGTTTATTGATGATATACTGATCTATTCAAAGAGTGAAAAAGAACATACCGACCACATGCGCGAAGTGTTGGAGACACTTAGAAGGGAGAAGCTATACGCTAAATTCTCTAAGTGTGCTTTTTGGTTGTGCGAGCTTCAATTTTTTGGTCACGTCGTTAATGCTGAAGGAATTATGGTGGACCCATCAAAGGTTGAGGCAGTGATGCAATGGAAGTCTCCTAAGACGCCATCCGAGATTCGCAGTTTCTTAGGTTTGGCGGGCTACTACCGAAGGTTTATTCAAGACTTTTCCAAGATAGCCTCACCTTTGACCAAATTGACCCGTAAGGATGTGAAGTATGTGTGGGCATGAGAACAGGAGGATGTGTTTGAGGAGTTAAAGGCAAGATTAACTCAGGCTCCTATCTTGACACTGCTCGAAGGGAGTGAGGATTTAGTGGTCTATTCAGATGCCTCCTATTCGGGACTGGGTTACGTACTGATGCAGCGTGGGAGAGTGATAGCGTACGCAACCCGATAGTTGAAGATCCATGAGACTAACTACCCCACTCATGACTTGGAGTTAGCAGCGGTGGTCTTTGCATTGAAGATTTGGAGGCACTATTTATACGGGACAAAGTGCACAATCTTCATGGACCACAAGAGCCTAAAGAATTTCTTTGAGCAAAAGGATCTAAACATGAGCCAGAGGAGGTGGTTGGAATTAATCAAGGACTATGACTGCGAGATCCATTACCACCTGGGCAAGGCCAACGTAGTGGCCGACGCCCTTAGCCGAAAAGAGAGACCCGAGCCGATTTGGGTGAAGGCGTATCAGTTGGTGATGACCTCGTATGTGATGACGCAAGTCAAAGAATTTTAGGAAGAAGCGCTAAAAGAAGATCGCCTCAACTCCGAACGAATGAGAGGTTTAGTCACAGAGTTAGGAGAAACACCCACGGGGTTAAGACTCGTTTTGGACGGATGTGGATTCCTCGGTATGGGGATCTACATGGGCAAATTATGGACGAAGCTCATAAGACTCGATACTCCATTCATCCCGGTGCTACCAAGATGTATCAAGATATGAGGAAGGACTACTGGTGGCCGGGTATGAAACGCGACTTGGCGAAGTATGTGAGTAAGTGCCTTACTTGCTTGCAAGTGAAGGTAGAACATCAGAAGCCATACGGGAAGATCCAACCCTTGGATATACCCGAGTGGAAGTGGGAGCACATCACCATGGACTTCAGCACGAAGCTACCCCGTACTGCGAGGGGTGCGATACCATCAGGGTGATAGTTGATTGATTGACAAAGAGTGCTCACTTCCTGCCGATCCACGAGACGTATCCCTCTGAGAGACTGGCGGGTTTATTCATCAAGGAGATTCTAGCTCGTCATGGTGTGCCAGTGTCTATTGTGTCGGACCGTGACACCCGGTTCACATCGAAGTTTTGGAAGAGATTTCACGATGCCATGGGGACGAGGCTACACATCAGTACAACTTATCATCCTCAGACAGATGGTCAGTCTGAGAGGACAATTTAGACGCTTGAGGATATGCTCCGAGCATGCGTGATCAACTTTGGAGGAAGTTGGGATATTCACCTACCATTAGCAGAGTTCTCGTACAACAACAACTATCATGCCAGCATTGGTATGCCACCATACGGGATGCTATATGGTAGGAGGTGTAGAACGCCCGTGTGTTGGGGAGACATCGGGCAGAAAGAGTTGGGAAATATCGAGGTGATCGAGGCTATGACTGAAAAGTTGGAAAAGATGAAAGCCTTTATGAAGGCAGCGAAAGATAGAAAAAAGTCGTAGACCGATTGAGTTCAACGTAGGTGATAGAGTCATGTTGGAAGGGAATTATTCGGTTCAGGAAGACAGGCAAGCTGAGCCTGAGATACATAGGGCCTTTCCAAATCGTTGCACGAGTAGGAGAGGTAGCCTATCTTCTAGAATTGCCTGATTAGTTAAGTGGGATTCACCCGAGATTTCATGTATCTCATCTGAGAAAGTGCTTAGCCGACGAGGATATGATTGTACCACTGAATGATATCGAGGTGGATGAACAGCTCAATTATGTGGAGCAACAAGTGGCAATCATCGATCGGGAGGAGAAAAGGTTGAGGAATAAAGTGGTTCTCCTTGTGCGGGTGCAGTGGAAACACCGAAGGGGTTTGGAGTCTACGTGGGAGACTGAAGAAGAGATGAGATAGCATTACCCATAGTTAATCGAAGAGTGAAAAGTTTCGGGGACGAAACCTCTTTAAGGGGGGTAGACTTGTAACACCCGAAAACTTGGTCAAATAAATAAAAAGAAAAGTATCTATAAGAAAATAAAAGAAAGGGCAAATATGAGGGGTGTAAAGTGTATATAGTACAACAAAAAGTCAAATGTTTCACTTTTAAGGCATGGTCGCCCATGCCAAGCTTGTTCTGCTGCTGTGTTCGACCAAGAAAAGAAGGAAGAGCTGAAAACTTTTGATTCTCTCGGTTTGTTGAGGAAGAAGGCTGCATTCTTCGAAGGTTAGTGTGTTTATATGTTAATTGGTTCAGTTTCTTTGTGTTTTCACCGTTAGAAACCGATTATTAAGTGTTTTTGATGTTTTGGTGCTTGTTTGTGCTTGTTTTAGGTGTTTGAACTTGTGTTCAAGCAGGTTCAGAGGAGTTTTGCTTGTTTGCTACACTAAGTGAGTTCTAAACCCTGGTTTCTATGTTTTTTAAACTGCTTTGGGGCTGAAAATGCATGATTAAAATGTTTTACAACTGGATTTTGTATACCCGTATGTTGTGTATGTTTATGCTTATTTTTGTGTTAGGTATGCTTAGAAATGTATGTTTAAGCTTAGCACAGGTGATGGAACAGGTCTGAGTTGATTCTGAAATGTAGAAATGCATTCTGAAATGTTAGGTATGCTTTGAAATGTATATTTTACTCTTATTCGTAAAGTATTATCTTTAAGAAGTGAAAAGATTAATGAAAGTGGAACATAAAGAACGTAAGAAAGTCTTGCAAGCAAATTCATAGGAGGTTCACAACCACTAGGTTGTTAGCTCAACTGTGTGCGGTTTAGCTAACCCGTTGGATGCACACAGGGTCAATCGTTGAGATTGAGGGGACCATTGTCGTTGCCCCGGTACTGGAGTCAGCTTTATGCACCACGGATGGGGTCTATTATTAGACCTCAGGCCCAGGACCAGGTTTATGCGTATTATATGGTGGGTATAGCGCTTTGGTCCATATCAAAGTGAAAGATTAAAAGTAAAAGTTCAAGTGAACGACCATGGAAATGGTGAAGAAAGATATTAATGTTGATAATGAATAATATTTGAATGTATGTGTGACGTATGATCACATACTAAAGAGTAAACAGTATTTTAAGGAGTATTTTCCTATACAAAACTCATAATGTATTTTCACCATTTTAAAACTAGAATTCACTCAGCAACGCTGACTTTTATGCATTTTCAGTTGGCAGATAATTTTGCTGAGGATGGCACATGGGGAGGCTACTTCTCAGGGCAGGACTGGCATCCATTCATGATTAATAACAATGTTGTTTTGTAATGCGTTCTAATGATCTTTTGTAACTGATAACAAACACACATGTATTACTTAGCAACATGATTTATTAATTAATGAATGACTTTTGATGTTAATTCCGCTGCCATGCTTTAAGAATTATGTAATGTTTTTATTTAATTATGCTGTGATTGACCAACTGTGAGGTCTTCGGTAAAGGGGCCTTACATCTACAATTCTGAAAAAAGTAATTTAAACAAATATTAGTGTTTGTTATGAATGATAATGATGCTAAGGTGTTTGTAAATGATTGTTTGAATGTTAGAATACATTATGTTTGATGTAAGTCTGATATGGCAAGCATCATACTTCTATGCATTAATTCTTAATGCACTTGTTGAGTCCAACAAAACTCTTCTTCTTTTTTCTTTGCAGCCGAGAACAGGAAGTAAGTTGGGGCATAGGCGGCCATGCCCTCCGTTTTAAACACAATTATAATAAAGTTTGCCACTTGCACAACTTTAACCCCTCAACTTGGGTTATTTCACCTTTCTTTCATTATACTTTTCATTTCTTTTCTTTTTAATAAATTTCCGGGTGTTACACTTACATATATACATACATACATACCTACATACATACATACATACATACATAAATACACACATACATACACACATAAACATATACACACATAAACACACACATACACACATACACACATACACATATACACACACACACATACATACACATATACATACACACATACATACATACATACATACATACACATACATACATACATACATACACACATACGTACGTACGTACATACATACATACATACATACATACATACTTACATACATACATACATACATACATGCATACATACATACATACATACTTACATACATACATACATACTTACATACATACATACATACATACTTACATACGTACATACATACATACATACATACATACATACATACATACAAACATTCATACATACATACATGCATGCATACACACATGCATGCATACATACAAACACAAATACACGCATGCATGCATAAATAGATACATACATACATACATACACATATGCATACATACATACATACATACATACATACATACACACATACATACTAACATACATACATACATACATACATACATATATACATACATACATACACACATACATCCACACATACATACATGCATACATACATACAAACACACATACATACATACACACATACATACATACATACATACATACATACATACATACACACACACATACACACATACACACATACATACATACGTACATACATACATACATAAATACACAAATACATACATACATACATACATACATGCATACATACATACATAGATACATACATACATATATACATACATACATACATACTGTAAGGCCCCTTTCCTAGAATCCTCACAGTTGGTCAATCATAACATTTACATATATAAATGCACATACATATCCAAGAACATAGCAGCGGATTAATTTTAACAAAAGCCATTCATGCATTAATATTTAATGTTGCTAGATAATACATCATTGTATTTTAAAAGTTACAAAATAATCATTCAGTTGTATTACAAAACAATAATATCATCAAGCATGAATGGATGCCAGTCTTTGCCCGCCAAGTAGCCTCACCCGCGTGCCATCCCTAGCAACAAGTTACCTGCCAACTGAAAATGCATAAAAGTTAGCGTTGCTGAGTGAGTTCTAGTTTTTTTGAATTAAAATCCCTTGTTTAAATATATATAAAAATATCATTTTCTTAAAATAATTCCTTTTCAAAAATCCATTACTTCCGTACATGGCCACACATTATACGTACAACAAGATAATAACCATTATTATCTTTCATTATCGTTCGTTTTCGCACTTTCTTTCATCATTATCTTTCACTTTATCTGGACCTGTCATATGCTATGCCCCATCATTGTGCACGAAGCAACTACCTCTTGGGGTCAAGCGACAAGGATTTCATTTTCTCACGTCTCGATCAGTCACAAAGACTGACCCTCCTGTGTGTGAACCCTCATGGGTTAGTCAAAACGCACGTTATATGACACACAGTTGAGCTAACAACTCTCAATGAGTTGTGAACCTCCTTAAACATTTTGCTTGCAAGACTTTCATTCATTCTTTATGTTCCACTTCATATTATCATTAATCTTTCGCTTCGTTTATGATAATACTTTACGCATATGAGCATAAACACACCACACAAAGTCACATAATAATACGTAATATGGAACATAACAACAGGCCACAAGCATGCATAACATCAACAATCATAATCAACAAAACATCCCAGGTATTAATCATAAATTTCCATTTTCCCAAAATTTCAGAAAATTTTCTAAGGCATTTAGGCGCATGAGCACTATGCAGGCGCATGAGTACTATACAGGCGCACGGGCACTTAGGCGCATGGGAAACTTAGGCGCATGAGGAGATTCTAGGCGCATGAGTACTGCTTGGGCGCTTGATCAATACTTAAGCAAAATTTTAGGCGCATGGGGTACTGTTTTGGCACATGGGCTGGTACTTAGGCGCATAAACTAAATTTTAGGCTCATGGGTACTATTGGGGCGCATGAGCTGGTACTTAGGCTTTTTACCAAAAATTCTCAGGCGCATGAGCCCTATTTGGGCGCATGAGAAGGGACTTAGGCATCCGAGCAAGATTTCAGGCGCATGAACATCAATTATATTCAACTTATAAATTTCAGTCCCAATCATCATTCTAACATGTTAACATGTCCATATCTTCAACCTAACATACTAAGCACCTAAAACAAGCATAAAATAATAGAACACAACCAACCATACACAAACATGCATACAGTTACAGAATAAAAGCTGTAAAACATTTTTATATGCATTTTCTGCCCCAAAATATGGTTAAAACAAGAAAACTGGGGATCTAGAACTCACCAATTGCAGCCTTCAAGTAAAACTCCACCAAACTTGAGGGCACAAAGAGTTCAAACAACCTAAACACACCAAAAACACATAACCAAGCACAAAGAACACATAAAAATCGGTTCCAAGGTTGAAAACCCAGCAAAACCAAACAAAAACACAAAGAAACACTCACCAAATGCGAAAACTCAGCTTCAACCTCCTTGAAACCGAGAGAAAACTTCAGCTTCTTTCTTCTTCTTGATCTCTGTCGAAAAGCAGAAGGTTGAAAACGTGTATGGGCGGCCATACACATAAAAACCTTAAAATAATAAGGTTTTGTACTTATTACACTTTACCCCCTTACAGTTGTGTCCATTATCTTTTCTTTCAAGATACTTTTCTTTTCCTTTATTTTAAACAAACTTTCGGGTGTTACACATACATATATACATACACACACATACATACACATACATACACACATACATACACTCATACATACAGGCATACATGCATGCATAGATACATAAATACATACACGCATGCATGCATACATACAAACATACATACAGACAGACATACACACATACATACACACATACATACATACATACATACATACATGCATACATACATAAATACATACATATACATACATACATACATATATCATACATACATACATACATACATACATACATTTATACATACATACATACATACATACATATATACATACATACATACATACATACACACATACATACACACATACATACATACATACTTTCATGTAGGGTTTTCACAAGTTTATCAGAGTCATTTTATCCTTATAAAATGAAAAACACAGCCGAATTTGAATGAAAACCTTGTTACAGTTAGTATATATAAACCAATTTATATATCTGTTAAAAACCCGTATTGGATCGTTATATGAAAAATCATGCTTACAAACAATCATAGGGTATTTAGAATTCTACCTCTCGAATGGGACAGAGGAAAACGATCTTTGAACAACAGCTTTCAAAGCAGAAAACCTCAAGCTTGTCTACCCCTAGCTTCCAACAAAACACTAGGTTGCTAGGATTTTTTTCACTTGACCGAGTTCTGTTCACTATTCTCTTCAACTGATTGAGATAGAACTAACAGGAACATCGATATGCACCTTTGTGTGTGTTGTAAGTTATCAGAGAGAGTAGTTGAATGCAATCATATATTGCACGTCCTATGAAACTAAATTTCAGAGTGAGAAAAGTGTGCGGGAACCATCCCTTTAACCCATCTGCATTTCTCTAATATTCATCCGCATTAGTAAATGCGGAAGAAGAAACTTCATCCACATTTCCCAAATGTACATCTGCATTTGTAAATGCGGATAAGTACTCCATAAGCATTTCCAAAAATGCACATCCGCACTTGTAAATGCGGACAAACAGTTCATTAGCGTTTTCCAAATGCATATCCGCATTAGTAAATGCTGATGATCAGTTTCATTAGCATTTCCTTAAATGCTCATCCGCATTAGTAAATGCGGATGAAGAAATTCCTTCAGCATTTCCACAAATGCACATCAGCATTTGTAAATGCGGATGAGGAACATTCATCTACATTTCCTCAGTAACACATCCGCATTAGTAAATGCGAATGAAGAAACAAAGAAATGTGGACAAAAACACTTGTATTGTTTGTTCAACCATTTGAATAACAATACAAAGTACTCTCTCTCTTGAATAAAGTATCCATATAATTTATTCATAACACTAGTGCAAATATTTAGAAACCCAATTTCTAAATACTTCAATTGTCAATATTTACTTATATGATCATATCATAAAATAAATATTGTAGGTGTTTGTCTAGCTTGTTATTGGGTATGACCCGACTTGGATCATAACGTACTAGCCACATCAATTCAATATGTGTCTTGGGCAGACCGTTCCCAACAATCTCCCACTTCCACAAGATACATAGAGATTTGATGCAAGTAGTAAATACCGCCTAACAATGGTTTACTACCCCTAATACGCATGACGAAGTGCCATTCAATAACATCATCTTCCATATATCCCTTACTTGAAAATGATTTAGGTGAATCTATCAGTTATCCTTTTGTTTCAGATGTCATGTTAAATCCAGAGACACAGAAAGATCATTCCCTGTTGATTTAACTTTATCAGGTATTATACATCATACTCTCAACGAATAAAAGGAACAAATCCCATCTTGACTACATACGTGTCTCACAATCACCTTGTATCACACCAGAAGCTAGCCTTATATACTGTCCATTATTTTAGAATAGTGAAGAACTAGATCAAAGTATAATATTTGGTGAATATCCAAACCCATTATGTGTCTCAGGTCGGAGGATACAATGATATTCGCCTTTACTCAAATTTACGTATGATCAATTACATAATTCCATGCAGTGAAATTTGAGAGCGGGTCTATCCAATATTTGTATCCCACAAATATTTATGAACCTTGGTAGCAACCTCTTACTCTATATGCATACCTTATGAATATCCACCAATCCAAGCTCATAATAGTCTTACTTCATATTTGTTCCTACAAATATGACCGACTACAGACATTTAGAATAATAAACATATTCATGGATTTAAACATGCTAAAATGGAACAAAACTCATAGTATTATAATCATATATAAATATGTGTCAAAATAACAATTGTTCCGATATTTAAATACTAAATAGATCAAATCCAATCACTAGAATATCAAAGTCCTAAGACACAAGTATGACTCTCATGCTTTGGCCTTTCAAGGAGCTTCATGATGTAACACCTGGAAAATTTTAAAAGACGAGAAAGAAAGAATAAATGTGTATAAAAGAAAGAAAACACAATTTAAACCAAGTTGAGGGGCTAAATGTGTCAAAAGGACAAAAAGAATAAAAGTGGGTGCATAAAGCAACATGGCCGCACACACCTTCCTGCATATTTCACTTCAACCGGATTTTAGAGAGAGAAAGAGCAGAGCTCTCGGGTTTTGGAGAAGAAGAACAAGGAGATCAAATTCAAGGTAAGAATTCATCATTTTAAGTTGTTCTTGGCCAGCCTATGCCTCGGTTGCATGCTTATGTGTGTTTGTTTGTGTTTGGGTTGTGTTTTGTTGGGTTTTAGGTGTGTGAACTCATTGCATTCGGGTTTAAAGGAAGTCTTGCCTGAAAGATTGCTAAGGTGAGTTCTAGATCCCTGGTTTCAATGTTTTAAACCTGTTTTGGGGCTGGAATTGCAAGTAACTAACTTTTTAATATATCCAGTATTTTGTACCGTAAGTTTGGCCCTGTTCTTTTAGTGGGTGTGTTAGGGCTTGCTTGTTTTGCTCGGTTTATGTGGTTGTATGCTTGTTCTTAGATATTAGCATGCTAGATCGGTGCAATGAATGTATAAGAATGAGGATTGGGAACTGATTATAGTGTAAGATGCGGTTTCAGGTTAGTTGATCATCCGCATTAAGTTTGAATATTTGCATAAGTGTTGTTCATCCGCATTAGTTAAGTCTTCATCCGTATTTGATGAACACATCGACTATTTTGTTCACCCGCATTTGCTAAGTGTTCATTCGCATTTGTTGTATGTTCATCCGCATTTGTTGTATGTTCATCCGCATTTGTTGTATGTTCATCTGCATTTGTTGTATGTTCATCCGCTTTTGTTTTATCCATCCGCATTTGCTTCAGTCATCCGCATTTGGTTCATGCGCACTTCATTGGACGGAATATTTTCTGAAAACTTTCATGTGCTTTATGCATGCACATTCGCTACAGTGTTCATGCACATTTCTTTGGGACTCTTAGAATATTTTCTGAGGTATTCATCCGTATTTGGTTGCTCATCCTTATTTGTTTATTCCTCCGCATTTGTCTGCTCATCCGCATTTGTTTGCTCATCCGCATTTCTTTAAGGGACAGAATTTTCTGAGATTTTGGGATGTAGAGCTTAAGTGTTAAGAAAGGAGGTTTTATGGGGGACTGTGCTTGTTTACGATTTGCATGCTTTGTATGCTGTTGTGATGATGTTGTTCCATGTTATGTTTATGTCGTGACCTTACGTGGTGTGACGTATGAATATGCTTATGTAAAGTAGTACTTAACGAAAGTGGAAGATAACTAATGAGAAGTAAGAAAGAATGAATGCATGCATTAATGAACGAATAGAAGTAAGAAAAGTCTTGCAATCACTGTAAGGAGGTTCACACCCAATGAAGGGTGTTAGCTCAACGGTGTGCGGGTTAGCTACCCCAGAAGGATGAACACTGGTGTCTAGTCTTTATGACTAACGATACGTATGGGACCATTGTGGCTTACCCCGGTGCTGGCCCCACCTAGTGCATGATGTTTGAAGTCTATTTATAGTCTTAGGCCCAGTACCCGCCTTGTGCATGATGTTTGGGGTATAGCACATGGCATTGGTCCAAATGATGATAACCCGATGTTGGGCCCGCCTAGTGCATGATATTTGAAGTCTATTTATAGTCTTCGGCCCAGTACCTGCCTTGTGCATGATGTTTGGGGTATAGCTCGAGGCATTAGCCTGGAGCATAGAGAAGTGAAAGTAATAATGATCGAATGAAACGTACGATTAGAAAGAGAATGAATGAATGTAAGTTGACGATGATGAAAGATAATAATGAGATTATCTATTTGTACGTATGATGTATGATCGCTTACGAAAGTAAGTACGGTTTTAAACGAAAGAAAAGTATTTTATTTATAAAACTAGAACTCACTCAGCAACGCTGACTTTTATGTAATTTCCAGTTGGCAGGTAACGTTGCTGAGGATGGCACGGGGCAGCTACTTGGCATTTATGGATGGCATCCGTTGTTTGAATTATAATGTTTTTGTGATGTAATGCAACGTGTGATATTTTGTAACATTTAACTGCAATGTATTATTTTGCAAAAGCAATTATAATGAAATGGTTTGTTTAAAAGAATTCTGCTGCAATATTTTGGTAAAGTTAATGTATGTTTTATGCTTTGTGTGCAATGATTGACCAGCTGTAAGCATTCTGGGAACGGGGCCTTACAAGTTGGTATCAGAGCCAAAGTTTAAGTGAAATGGGTAAATATTTTCAAAAGAAACCTAAACTTAAACTGAGAATGGGAGAAAGGGAAGGGATGCTAGTCCGAGTAGCTGCGTGCCATCAGGTATTTTCTTAATGTTAACCGGTATTACGTGCGCATGTTATGTGATTTATGTGCTTCTTAGTAGATTTAGATACTGATGAAGTCAGGATAGGAAATGCTTGGGGTATGAAGTGTAAATTAAGTGGCTAATCACAACTGGCCACTGTAATTAGGGACTTATTATACTTGACTTAAACTGAGTTGTTACCTTGAATGACCGTGTTGGTGTTTGAATCTTATAGCGTGTTAGAGGATGGCCGGTGGTAGATCCTCGAAGGCTTCTCGAGGTGGAGGTCGTGGAGGACGTGGTGCTGGACCACGGGTCACGAGAGGAAGGCCTAGGGCTGAAGAGGTTGCTCACAAAGAGCCCGAGACCCCTCATCCAGAGGGTGGTGATGAGAATGCCAATTTAAGGGCCTCGGTGAAGGAGGCAGTGGTGGAAGAGGTTCACCAGGTCGTGCAGACGATTCTACCATCTGTGGTGACCGAAGTGATTAAGGCTATACGAGAAGGAGAGATGAAGGAAAGGAGGAGACCCGCGGAGGAAAGGGAGCAACCGAAGACCGAGACGGTTGTCTCCAGTGAAGAAGAAGGAGAAGAGCCTGTGCAGGAGATAGCACGAGGCTGTAACTATAGGGCATTTCAAAGATGCAAGCCCCTGACTTTTGATGGAAATGGCCCTACGGCTGCTGCTCACCGGTGGGTGAGAGAGATGGAAGCTGTTCTTGATATCAGCGAGTGCCGGGAAGATCAGAAGGTGAAGTTCGCCACCCACTCATTTATGGACTCGGCCCTATATTGGTGGGACAATATTGTCCAGGTCGAGGGTAGTAGAGTGATTGGCAGGATGAGGTGGAATGAGTTGAAGAAACTGGTGATCGAGGAGTTTTGTCCTCACCGAGAGCTCTACAAGGTTTAGAGGGAGTTCCTACAGCTGGAGGCGGGAACCATGACACATCAGCAATATACCACCAAATTCAATGAGATGGCACGGCTGGTGCCGGATCAGGTGACACCCTTGTCACGAAAGATTAAGAGATACATTCAAGGCTTGCCGGCTGACATCCACAGGCATATGATTGCCGCCCGACCGAGCATGTTTAGGTCAGTGGTTGATCTGGCAGGGAGGCTGTATGATGAATGAGAAGTGTTGGTGGCTGAGGTGAGTAAGAAAGGTGGTGGTGACCGGAACTAGAATGGGAAGAGGTTTGGTAGGGGTGGTGCCCCGACAAACAACAAGCGTGCACGGGTGGATGACCACCGTGTGGTCACATCTGGTGCGGGGTCGAAGAGGTGTGGCAAATGTGGAAAGGAGCATTTCGGAGAATGTAGGCGGGGATTGAATTTATGCTTCCTGTGTGGGAGGACAGGGCATATAGCAAAGGATTGTCGTATGGCCAGATGTTTTAACTGTGGTGGAGAGGGTCACATGAGCAGGGAATGCAAGAAGCGAAGGGCTGAGAGTTCCTAAGCGAAGAAGACGACCGGAACCGAAGGGTAGAAAGCAAGGGCCAGAATATTCACGATGACCCAGGAGGAGGCTAGGACGGACCCCGATGTTGTGTCAGGTACATTCCTAGTAAACCAAACTCTTGCTTCTGTGTTATTTGATTCCGGTGCTAGTAAGAGCTTCATTTATGCTGCCTTTTGTGCTAAGTTGCCTTTAAGGAGTAGGAGTATTGACGAGCCCTTAGATGTAGAAACTGCCATAGGTAAGTCTACCAGGATTTCTGAGATGATGGAAGGCTGTGTCATAGAAGTAGAAGGTCATAAATTTCTTGTTAGACCATTCGTGATGACCTTAGGCGGTTTCGATGTAGTCCTGGGAATGGACTGGTTAACGGCCTACGAGGTGAATATCGTATGTCGCAAGAAGATGATTGGACTGACAGCGCCTGATGGGAGTTCGGTGATGATTTACGGTGATCGAGTTACTACGATTCCGAAGGTGATTTCAATGGCGGTGGCGGGAAAGTGTATGAGGCGTGGATGTAGTACCTACTTGGCCTACGTAAAAGATGTTGATACGCCAACAACACAATTGTCTGATGTACCGGTTGTGTGTGACTTCCCAGACGTGTTCCCAGAAGATTTACCAGTTGTACCGCCGGACTGTGAGATTGAGTTTCAGATCGACCTGATACCCGGTGCCCAACCTGTTACTAAGGCACCGTATCGGTTATCCCCCTCTGAGCTGAAGGAATTGATAGAGTAACTGCAAGAGTTGCTTGATAAGGGGTTCATTAGACCGAGTATCTCTCCATGGGGTGCCCCGGTTTTGTTTGTAAAGAAGAAGGAGGGTAGTATGAGGATGTGCATTGACTACCGCAAGCTGAACAAGTTGACGGTGAAGAATCGGTATCCATTGCCGAGGATTGATGACCTGTTTGATCAGCTCCAAGGTGCCAGTTGGTTTTCAAGAATAGATCTCCGATATGGTTACCATCAGTTGAAGGTAAAGAAGCAGGATATTCCTAAAACGGCTTTTCGTACTCGTTATGGACACTACGAGTTCCTCGTTATGTCTTTCAGTTTAACCAATGCGCCAGCTGCTTTTATGGATCTGATGAATCGAGTGTGTCTGCCGATGTTGGATAAATCAGTGATTGTGTTCATCGATGATATCTTGATTTATTCGAAGAGCGAGGTGGAACATGCCGGTCACATTCGAGAGGTATTAGAGACGTTGAGAAGGGAGAAGTTGTATGCTAAGTTCTCCAAGTGCGCGTTCTGGTTGCGCGAGGTTCAGTTTTTGGGTCACGTGGTGAATCCCGAGGGGATTATGGTAGACGCGGCAAAAGTTGAAGCTGTGATGCAATGGAAGTCTCCAAGGATGCCATGCGAGATCCGTAGTTTCTTGGGGTTGGCAGGCTATTATAGGAGATTCATCCAAGACTTCTCTAAGATAGCTTCTCCCTGACCAAGTTGACCCGTAAGGATGTGAAGTTTGCTTGGGGTCAAGAGCAAGAGAAGTCTTTCGAAGAGTTGAAGATGAGGTTGACTCAAGCTACTGTCTTATCATTACCCGAAGGTAACAAAGATTTGGTGGTTTATTCAGATGCCTCTTACTCAGGATTGGGTTGCGTACTAATGCAGCGAGGAAAGGTTATAGCTTACGCATCCCGAAAATTGAAGGTTCATGAGGTTAATTACCCTACTCATGATTTATAGATATCAGCTGTGGTCTTTGCATTAAAAATTTTGAGGCACTACCTGTATGGGATGAGGTGCACCATCTTCACTGACCATATGAGCTTAAAGTACTTCTTCGAGTAGAAGGATTTGAACATGAGGCAAAGGAGATGGTTGGAACTGATAAAGGATTATGATTATGAAATCCATTACCATCCAGGGAAAGCCAACGTAATGGCGGATGCCCTTAGCTAAAAGGAGAGGCCTGAACCAATCCGGGTGAAGGCTTACCAATGGATATTGACCTCCGATATGATGAAGAAGGTCAAGGAGTTTCAAGATGAGGTGTTGAAGGAAGATCATCTTAACTCTGAAATGATGAGAGGTCTAGTCGCGGAATTGGGTGAAAACACTCTCGATGTTAGAACCCGATTAGGACGAATGTGGATTCCTAGTTATGGGGATCTATGTGGGAAGATCATGGACGAAGCTCATAAGACTCGATACTCCATTAATCCCGGTGCCACGAAAATGTATCAGGATATGAAGAAAGATTATTGGTGGCCGGGTATGAAGTGTGACGTAGTGGAGTACGTGAGTAAGTGACTTACTTGCTTGCAAGTGAAGGCGGAGCATCAGAAGCCATACGGTAAGATCCAACCTTTGGATATACCCGAGTGGAAGTGGGAGCATATCACCATGGACTTTATCATGAAGCTACCGCATACCGTGAAGGGGTACGATGCCATATGGGTGATAGTCGACCGTCCAACGAAGAGTGCTCACTTCCTACCGATCTGAGAGACGTATTCATCTAAGAAGTTAGCGGATCTATTCATCAGGGAGATTGTAACTCGTCACGGTGTGCCGGTGTCTATTGTTTCTGATCGTGACACTCAGTTTACATCTTAGTTCTGGAAGAGATTTCATGATGCAATGGGGACAAGGATACACATCAGCACGACTTATCATCCACAGACAGATGGTCAGTCAGAGAGAACCATTCAGACAATTGAGGATATGCTTCGGGCATGCGTCATTGATTTTGGAGGTAGTTGGGATGACAACTTACCGTTAGCGGAGTTCTCATACAATAACAATTATCATGCCAGCATTGGTATGCCCCCTTATGAGATGTTATACGGTAGGAGATGTAGAACACCCGTTTGTTGGAGTGATATTGGTTAGAGAGAGTTGGAAAGTATTGAGGTGATCGAGGCTATGACTGAGAAGCTTGAAAGGATCAAAGCCTATATGAAGACAGCTAAGGATAGACAGAAGTCCTATGCTGACAAGAGACGTAGACCAATTGAATTCAAGGTGGGAGATAGAGTTATGTTGAAAGTCTTGCCGTGGAAGGGGATCATTCGATTTAGAAAGCGGGGCAAGTTGAGCCCGAGATACATAGGGCCTTTTTGAATCATTGCTCGAGTAGGAGAGGTGGCCTACAGGTTGGAGTTACCCGATGAGTTAAGTGGAATTCACCCTACATTCCATGTATCTCATCTACGGAAGTGTTTAGCTGATGAAGATATGGTTGTACCACTGGAAGACATTGAAGTTGATGAAAGGCTCAATTATGTGGAGCAACCAGTGGCAATCATTGATCACAAGGATAAGAGGTTAAGGAATAAAGTGGTTCCCCTGGAGGGTGTACAATGGAAGCACAGGTAGGGATCCGAGTCTACATGGGAGACTGAAGAAGAGATGAGGCAGTATTACCCACATCTATTCGAGGAATAACAGGTTTCGGGGATGAAATCTATATAAGGGGGGTGGACTTGTAACACCTGGAAAATTTTAAAAGACGAGAAAGAAGGAATAAATGTGTATAAAAGAAAGAAAACACAATTTAACCCAACTTGAGGGCTAAATGTGTCAAAAGGACAAAAAGAATAAAAGTGGGTGCATAAAGCAACATGGCTGCCCACACCTTCCTTCATATTTCACTTCAACCGGATTTTAGAGAGGGAAAGAGCAGAGCTCTCGGGTTTTGGAGAAGAAGAACAGGGAGATCGAATTCAAGGTAAGAATTCATCGTTTTAAGTTGTTCTTGGCAGGCATATCCCTCGGTTGCATGCTTATGTGTGTTTGTTTGTGTTTGGGTTGTGTTTTGTTGTGTTTTAGGTGTGTGAACTCATTGCATTCGGGTTTGAAGGAAGTCTTGCCTGAAAGATTGCTAAGGTAAGTTCTAGATCCCCAGTTTCTATGTTTTAAACATGTTTTGGGGCTGGAATTGCATGTAACTAACTTTTTAATATGTCCAGTATTTTGTACCGTAAGTTTGGCCCTGTTCTTTTAGTGGGTGTGTTAGGGCCTGCATGTTTTGCTCGTTTTATGTGGTTGTATTCTTGTTCATAGAGATTAGCATGCTAGATCGGTGCGATGAATGTATAAGAATGAGGATTGGGAACTGATTATAGTGTAAGATGCGGTTTCAGGTTAGTTGATCGTCCGCATTAAGTTTGAATATTTGCATAAATGTTGTTCATCCGCATTAATTAAGTCTTCATCCGCATTTGATGAACACATCGACTATTTTGTTCACCCGCATTTTCTAAGTGTTCATCTTCATTTGTTGTATGTTCATCCGCATTTGTTTTATGTTCATCCGCATTTGTTGTATGTTCATCCGCATTTGTTTTGTCCATGCGCATTTGCTTCAGTCATCCGCATTTGGTTCATGCGCACTTCATTGGACGGAACATTTTCTGAAAACATTGTACTTTATGCATGCGCATTCGCTACAGTGTTCATGCGCATTTCTTTGGGACACTTAGAATATTTTCTGAGGTGTTCATCCGCATTTGGTTACTCATCCGCATTTGTTATTCATCTGCATTTGTCTATTCATCCGCATTTGTTTGCTCATCCGCACTTCTTTAAGGGGACATAATTTTCTAAGATTTTGGGATGTAGAGCTTAAGTGTTAAGAAAGGATGTTTTATGGGGGACTATGCTTGTTTACGATTTGCATGCCTTGTATGTTGTTGTGATGATGTTGTTCCATGTTATGTTTATGTCGTGACCTTACGTGGTGTGACGTATGAATATGCTTATGTAAAGTAGTACTTAACGAAATTGGAAGATAACTAATGAGAAGTAAGAAAGAATGAATGCATGCATTAATGAACGAACGGATGTAAGAAAAGTCTTGCAAGCACTATAAGGAGGTTCACACCCAATGAAGGGTGTTAGCTCAACGATGTGCGGGTTAGCTACCCCAGAAGGATGCACACTGGGGTCTAGTCTTTGTGACTGACCATACGTATGGGACCATTGCCGCTTACCCCGGTGCTGGGCCCGCCTAGTGCATGATGTTTGAAGTCTATTTATAGTCTTCGGCCCAGTACCCGCCTTTTGCATGATATTTGGGGTATAGCACTTGGCATTGGTCTAAATGATGATACCCCGGTGTTGGGCCCGCCTAGTGCATGATGTTTGAAGTCTATTTATAGTCTTCGGCCCAGTACCCGCCTTGTGCATGATGTTTGGGGTATAGCTCGAGGCATTAGCCTGGAGCATAGAGAAGTGAAAGTAATAATGATCGAATGAAATGTATGATAAGAAAGAGAATGAATGAACGTAAGTTGACGATGATGAAAGATAATAATGAGATTAGCTATTTGTGCGTATGATGTATGATTGCTTACGAAAGTAAAGTACGGTTTTAAACGAAAGAAAAGTATTTTATTTATAAAACTAGAACTCACTCAGCAACGCTGACTTTTATGTAATTTCTAGTTAGCAGGTAACGTTGCTGAGGATGGCACGGGGCAGCTACTTGGCATTTTTGGATGGCATCCGTTGTTTGAATTATAATGTTTTTGTGATGTAATGCAACGAGTGATATTTTGTAACAATTAACTGCAATGTATTATTTTGAAAAGCAATTATAATGAAATGGTTTGTTTAAAAGAATTCCGCTGCAATATTTTGGTAAAGTTAATGTATGTTTTATGCTTTGTGTGCAATGATTGACCAGCTGTAAGCGTTCCGGGAACGAGGCCTTACACATGAGTGGATCCACAATATTTTGATCAGTGTGAACTTTGCGAATATATATCTTTCCTTTTTCAACTTCATCCCTTATGTAGCTGAATCACCGCTCAATGTGCCTTGTCTTTTGATCTGCACGGGGTTCCTTGATTTGAGCAATCGCACCCTCGTTATCACAAAGGATCTCTATGGGATCTTGAATGGTAGAGACTACCCCTAGATCGGCAATGAATTTCTTCAACCATGCAGCTTCCTGTGCTGACAATGAAGCGGTTATGTATTCTAATTCTGTAGTGGACAATGCTACCACATCCTCCTTTGAACTCTTCCAGGACACTGCCCCTCTATTCTTAATAAAGACGTACCCCGATTATGATCAAGAATCATCTCGATCAGTTTGGAAACTCGCATCCATGTAACCCTTTACAACGAGTTCCTCTTCACCAGATCCGTATATTAAAAACATATCCGTAGTCCTCCTAAGGTATTTCAATATACACTTAACAGCCATCCAATGACTATTTCCTGGATTCTACTAATATCTACTTGTCAAGCTTAAAGCGCATGAAACGTCCAGTCCAGTGCATATCATTGCATACATGATGGATCCAATAGCAGATGCATATGGGATTTCCTTCATCCTTTCTTGCTCATCTTTTGAGCTTGGACATTGAGATGCACTCAATATTGTCCCTCTTTGAATAGGTACCAAACTTTTCTTACAGTTCTCCATCTTGAACCTTTTCAAGATTTTATCAATATATGCACTTTGGTTTAAACCTATCAACCGCCTTGATCTATCCCTATAGATATTTATTCCCAAAATATAGGCGGCTTCACCAAGATCTTTGATGGAAAAACAACTTCCAAGCCAGGTTTTAACACCTTCCATGGTTGGAATGTCATTTCCAAACAGTAATATATCATGAACATACAATACTAAGAATGTGATGATGCTCCCACTAGCTTTCTTATAAACACAAGCTTCATCACCGTTCTTAATGAATCCAAATTTCTTGACCACTTCATCAAAACGTTGATTCCAACTTCTTGATGCTTGTTTCAATCCATAGATTGATTTCTTTAACTTGCATACTTTATTAGGATATTATGGATAGACAAAACCTTCGGGCTGAACCATATAGACATTCTATTCGAGATGTCCATTAAGGAAAGATGTTTTGACATCCATTTGCCAAATCTCATAGTCATAATATGCAGCTATGGCAAATAATATCCTAATTGACTTTAGCATTGCCACAGGCGAGAAGGTCTCATCATAATCAACCCCTTGAGTCTGAGTGAAACCTTTTGCTACAAGTCTTGCTTTATAAGTATCCAAGTTTCGTAGTCAGTTTTCTTCTTGAAAACCCACTTACATCCAACCGGTTTGGAGTTAAGCGATGGCACAACCAATTCCCATACTTGGTTGTCATGCATGGATTTCATCTCTACATTCATGGCTTCAAGCCACTTGTCACAATTCGAATTGGACATTGCATCATGGTACGTAGTTGGTTCATCCGAGTGAACTACATAGCATCCATTCATGAAAAATCCATATCTTTCAGGTGGATAGCTAGTTCTACCAGAACTGCGAACATTTTGTGTGTATTGATCAACCACTTGATCATTATCAACAACATCTTATTGATTGCTAGTATCAAAAAACCATTAATCAGCTTGTGGTTCTCGATCCTCATCAAGTTCCACTGTTCTATCGGTAGTTCCTTCCATAAGGAATTTAGTTTCCAAGAATTCAGCCTTTTGAGCCATAAATACCTTTTGCTCTATTGGATTGTAGAAGTTATATCCCATCGAGTCCTTGGGATATCCTACAAAGATACACTTAGTGGATCGGCTTTCTAACTTGTTTGGGGTGTTTTGTTTAACATAAGCCTCACAACCCCATACCTTTAAATATGATAACGATAGAACCCTTCCATGCCATATTTCAAAAGGTGTCTTATCCACTTTCTTGGTTGGGGCCATATTCAAAATACGGGCTGCGGAGAGGAATGTGAAACCCCAAAATGACAGAGGGTGTGCTTCTAGCCATCATAGATCGAACTATATCCAATAGGGTCCGGTTTCTCCTTTCAGACACACCATTATGCTGTGGTGTTCCGGGTGGAGCAAGCTATGAGACAATCCCACAACTTCTAAGATGATCTTGAAAGGCGTCACTAAGGTATTCACCTCCTCTATCTGAACAAAGAACTTTGATTGTTTTGTTTGAGTTGATTTTCTATTCATTCTTGAAGATAAAGGTAATGAAGTAACTTTCACCATTCCTTGTCATTGCTTTAAAAGGACCACATACATCCGAATGTATGATTCCTAATAAATCTTTTGCCCTTTGGTTAGTACCACTAAAGGGTTCCTTGTTCATCTTTCCTTGTAAACAAGATTCACACTTATCAAATGAACCCTTTTCATTTGCTTTCAAAAGACCATTCTTTTGAAGTGTTTGAATACCATTCTTGTTTATGTAACCAAGACAACAATGCCAAAGATATAATTCACTTAAACCCATGTTAAGTTTTTGGTGCTTGATTGGTATAAAGACTTATTAAAGGATGAGTCATCATGAACCAATTCATAAATACCATTAAAAGGCATAGCCTTAAAATAAAATATATCATCCATAAAAACACAAATACCATCGTTTACAAACTTTAATACATAACCAAATTGTTTTAGAAGGGAAACAGAAATTATGTTCCTAGTCAAACTAGAAGCATACAAAACATTCTTCAAAATGACTTCAAAACCACTTGGAAGCTTCAAGATATAGTCTCCTTGGGCTTCGACATCAACCTTTTCTCTGTTGCCTATATAAAGACTAGTATCCCCCTTCTTAAAATGCTTATTTCTTTTGAACCCCTGCAACAAATTGCAAATATGAGTTCTACATCCGGTATCTAATACCCATGTGTTTGAAGAAATAACATTAAGTTCAATATGGATCATGAAAGTTGTACCTGAGGTCTGCCCAGCATCCCTTTTGTTTCTCAACTCTTTGAGATAGATTGGACAGTTCCTCTTCCAATGTCCTATCTCACCACACTCAAAGCATGGATCGTTCTCCATAACCTTTGGCTTCTTAAGCCTCGGTTTTGGTGGTCCGCTTTAGTCTTTCCCTTAACCTTTCCTTTGATGTACCCCTTGCCTTTGGCAACATTTGCCTTGGGTTTGGGGTGATGCCTTTTCTTGTAGCCACCCTCATTGATCGTGAGAACTAGTAAAACCTTTTTTCCCATCCCTGCCTCGGCTGATTTAAGCGTTGCATGAAGTTCCCCAATGCTCTTGTCCCATCCATTCATGTTATAATTAATGATAAAAGTCTTAAACTTCTTGGTTAGACCATTGAGGATCAAATCCATGGCCAACTCTTTTGAGACAGGACAATTTGAGCCTTTCGAGGCGATCAATGTGGCTTTTCATCTTCATCACATAAGATGACACAGATTGGGTTTCTTCCATTCGACATGCATGAAGCGCTCGAACCGTTTCCAACCGCTCTACCCTCTCCTATTGAAGGAACATTTCCTTCAGCTGGGTAATCATGTCGTATGCCTCGTGATATTAAAAATCCTTTTGAAGCTAGAGAATCATGCTTCCTAACATGAGGCAAGAAACTAGCACAGAATCCTTAGTGTGCTTAACCTAATCCTCGCAGGCATCAACATCATTAATGTTGGGTTCATCGGGAATAGGATCGTCCAACACATATGATTTCTTTTCCTACTTGAGAACAATTCTCAAGTTTTGAAATCAATCCATAAAATTATTGTGATTTAGACGATCCTTTTCCAGGATAGTTCTCAGTGACAGGTTATGGACGGTCGGGGAGGTAGCGTTGTTATTATAGCGGCCATTACTACAATATAAACAAAGTTCAATTTCAGTATTCATAATATGACATTTTAACTATTAATACCCTTTCATGTCTCATAGACAATTAATAATTAAAATCTAGAATCAAACGTTACATTCAAATAATGGTTAGGTGACCTTTATCCCATTATTTAAATTAACAAGGTAGTCAACTTTTGACAATTGCAGCCCTTTGCAACTTCTAGTGTATGGGATCGGTTAAACATCTTTATGTTTAGTCGGTATGTTTAATCCCATCAACACCATTGTACGCCATGTTTCGGTGACCCTATTCACATGGTTTCCAATTCAAGTCATCCTACTTGCACACACGTGTTAGTTTACACATACAGGTGGTTAGGTGACCTTTATCCCACAAATATGCTAAACCTACCTCAAACACACAAGTTCCCTAAATGGGTTAGGTGAACTTTATCCCACAAATAGTTCCCAAGTGATTCGAGTGTTGTATAAAAGGATGGTGTTAAACTTGTTTAAAAGGGATTTTGTTTCCATTAATTCTAGTTATGAAAACATTTTGTACCTTACATTTGCATGCATTCAAATGCATGGTACATTAGTGAAAGCCATTTCCAAGGTTCTTTTAATAAAACCCAATTTTATTACGAAAACATTAACCTTTAATAAAACCATTTTATTACCCATGTTAATGTTTCCAAAAGAACCGTTTGAAACTTGTTGTTGATTTGAAATTGTTTAACAGTAATATCCAAATATCACATGAACAATAAATTAAATCAACGTTACAAGCAACACATACAACAACAAGTTCATAACCATAGCCAACTAATTTTAACATCACTTGTTAACCAAAACAAGTGAGTTATTTAGGTCCTTCCTAAGGGTAACACTTGTGCCGGTGAACTGCCACTTGATCCCGCATCCAAATGCTTCAAGTGTGCACTTTGTGTTGTGATTCTCCCATTCGATTTGAGCTTCCAAATAGACTTAAAATTCTGCACCAAACCCCTTTGGGCTTCAAAATATGTTTTCGGTTATTGGGCTTAAATCTCATTAAGAGCTATAAAGCCCTTTGGGCACAAAATTGGCCCAAACCGAAAACATCCTTATTGCATCTTCTTTTACAAAATTATATATCCTATATACATTTTCTAGTAAAAGTGAAATGCAACTAATCTATTTATTTTACATACCAAATGAAAATAAATAAATTACATAGCCAATAGGAAGAACAAATACATTTAATTATTACAACCCTTTGAATAATCAAATATAAATCACAATACATCCAAACACAAGGTCTCGGCTAGGTTATGAGCATCAAGATACATATCCAAATATGTAAACAAAAATCCAAAAGTTTTCCCCTTAAATCATAGATTTTCGGTTAATGTATAAACAAACCGAATATCATGATTCTTGTCCAAACAACTAAATCATCCACATGATTAATTATCTCAAGATTACAATATGCATGTAAGTAGAATCTTGAAAAACAGGGGAAACATAGACCTGAATTTTCGGTCTGTTGGTGAATAACAGCAAGAAACCGAGAATTCAGTCCAAATGAAGCATGTGTCCATATAACTGGCTCAGATACCACTGTAGGGATTTCACAATTTTATCAGAGTCATTTTATCCTTATAAAATGAAAAACGCAACGGAATTTGAATGAAAAACTTGTTACAGTTAATATATATAAACCAATTTATATATCTGTTAAAAACTCATAATGGATCGTTATATGAAAAATCATGCTTATAAACAACCATAGGGTGTTTAGAATTCTACCTCTCAAATTGGACAGAGGAAGAAGATCTTTGACCAGCAGCTTCCAAAGCAGGAAACCTCAAGCTTGTCTACCCCAAGCTTCCAACAAAACACCAGATTGCTAGGATTTTCTCAACCGAGTTCTGTTCACTGTTCTCTTCGACTGATCAAGAGAGAACTAACAGGAACATCGATCTGCACCTTTGTGTGTGTTGTAAGTTAAAAGAGAGAGTGGTTGAATGCAATCATATATTGCACGTCCTATGAAACTGAATTTGAGTATGAGAAATGTGGGCGGGACCCATCCCTTTAACCCATCCGTATTTCTCTAATATTCATCCGCATTAGTAAATGCGGATGAACAAACTCTATCCGCATTTGTAAATGTGGAAGAAGAAACTTCATCCGCATTTCCCAAATGTACATCCGCATTTGTAAATGCGGATAAAGTAATTCCTTAAGCATTTCCAAAAATGCACATCCGCATTTGTAAATGCGGCCGAACAGCTCATTAGCATTTCCCAAATGCATATCCACATTAGTAAATGCAGATGATCAGTTTCATCAGCATTTCCTTAAATGCTCATCCGCATTAGTAAATGCGGATGAAGAAATTCCTTCTACATTTCCACAAATGCACATCCGCATTTGTAAATGCGGATGAGGAACATTCATCCGCATTTCCTCAGTAACACATCCGCATTAGTAAATGCGGATGAAAAACAAAGAAATGTGGACAATAACACTTGTATTGTTTGTTCAATCATTTGAATAAGAATACAAGGTACTCTCTCTCTTGAATAAAGTATCCATATAATTTATTTATAACACTAGTGCAAATATTTAGAAACCCAATTTCTAAATACTTTAAGTGTCAATATTTACTTACATGATCATATGATAAAATCAATACTGTAGGTGTTTGTGTAGCTTGTTATTGGGTATGACCCGACTTGGATCATAACGTACTAGCCACATCAATTCAATATGTGTATTGGGAAGACCGTTCCCCAACAATACATACATACATACATACATACATGCATACAAACATACATACATACTTACACACATACATACATACACACATACAGACATACATACATACATACATACATACATACATACATACATACATACATACATACATAGATTCTGTAACACCTAAAACTTTGGTCAAATAAAAAGAAAATAAAAGTATCAAGAAGAAAGCAAAAATAAGCCAAAGATGAGGGGTGTTTTGTGTAAAAGTACACAAAAATCAAAAACTGCACTTTATATGGGCATGGCCGCCCATATCACTCCTGCTGCTGCTGTGTTCAACTAAAACAAAGAAGAAGAAGAAGAAATCAAAGTTCTCTCGGTTCTAGAGAGAGAAAGAGGCTGTTTTTGATCTTGGTATGTATTTCTTTGCATAATTGGCTCGGTTTATGTTATGTTTTGATCATGAAACTGATTTATACGTGTTTATGTGTTTTGTTGTTTATTTTTTCTTGTTTTAGGCGTTTGAACTCTTGTGCACATGAGTTTGGAGGAGTTTTACTTGTTTGCTGCACTACGTGAGTTCTAAACCCCGATTTTTATGTGTTTTAAATTTCTTGGTGATGAAAATGCATGTTTAAAAGGTTTTGCAGCTGTTTTATGCTTTACCGTATGTTTATGGGTGTTTGTGTTTGTGCTTTATGGTGGTTTATATGCTGTTGATGCTTGTGATGTTGAGTATAAGCTTCGAACAGATGGATAACAAAGTCTGCTCATTTCCTAGCGATAAAGGAAACAAATAAGATGGAGAAATTAACCCGACTCTATTTGAAGGAGATCGTTTCGAGGCATGGAGTACCAATCTCAATTATTTCTGACCGCGATTCTCGTTTCACATCACACTTCTGGCAATCACTGCAGAAATCTTTGGGTAAGCGATTGGATATAAGTACTGCTTATCATCCACAGACTTATGGTCAAAGCGAGTGTACTATACAGACTTTGGAGGACATGCTACGTGCTTGTGTGATTGACTTCGGGAATAACTGGGAAGTTCATCTACCATTGGTGGAATTTTCTTACAACAACAGTTATCACACTAACATAAAGGCAGCACCTTTTGAAGCATTGTATGGGAGAAAATGTAGATCACCAGTTTGTTGGGTTGAAATTGGTGACAGCCAGCTAACGGGTCCTGAGTTAGTACACGAGAGCACTGAGAAGATTATACAAATAAGGAACCGTATGGCTGCAGTGCGCGACAGACAAGAAAGCTATGCAGATAAGTGACGAAAACCTCTAGAGTTCTACGTTGGTGACAAGGTCTTATTGAAAGTCTCATCGTGGAAAGGCGTAATTCGGTTTGGCAAAGGAGGGAAGCTAAATTCGAGATATGTTGGACCGTTTGAGATATTGGAAAGAATAGGTCCAATGGCCTATCGACTAGCCTTACCTGATTCATTGAGTGGAATCCATGATGTATTCCATGTTTCAAATCAGAAGAAGTGCTTAACGGATGAAACGATGGTCGTACCGCTGGAAGAAGTTCAAGTGGATAAACAATTACGCTTCATGATACTAATTTTTTCTGGTTTCTATATGAGACACTTCCAGTCTCGTCATGCAACATGATCAAAACACATAATTTGGCTCATTTGAATCCCGAGTAATTCTCCTATCTCATATCCCGCTTTGGCACTCGTTTTGTTCAAAAACATTCAAACCTGAATGGGTCTTGTGAATCTATTTGATAACTTGAAAAGAACTTAAAGTCGAATTTAATTAATATCATTAAAATCTTTGCAGGACCGGGTAAGGGTACTTAACACTTAGTTTCACATTGAGGAGAGATCTTAGATCACTTAACAATTCAAATAGGGAACTGGTGACTTAAAACAGATGATACTAAGAACACAAGTAAATTAAAGAGACAGAACTAAGAACAACACAAGAACACAAGATTGGTTTTCAAGGATGTTGTATATTGATCTCAAGTTCTTTTACAAATGTTACAAAGCATAAAGAAATTACAAGGACCTGAGACACTTTTATACTACAACCTACAACCGTCACTTACATGTAAAGACAGTTAGTACTTGACTAATCTAGACAACAAGATCAATCTAAATTAAAGAGACAGAACTAAGAACAATACAAGAACACAAGATTGGTTTTCAAGGATGTTGTATATTGATCTCAAGTTCTTTTACAAGTGTTACAAAGCATAAAGAAATTACAAGGACCTGAGACACTTTTATACTACAACCTACAACCGTCACTTACATGTAAAGACAGTTAGGATTTGACTAATCTAGACAACAAGATCAATCTAAAGTCAAAAGGCAGATTGCCTTTTGACTAGTGACTATGACATGCCATAGTTCACTGACTTTTCCTAATACAAAAAGTCTACATGAACAAGTAAGGTAAGTTACAGACAAAGACCATTTCCACTTTTTGATAAAGCATGGAAGTTTCACCAACTTGTGTAAAGTAGGTGAACCACCAGAGCAGGCAGCGGAAAGTGTGTCAGCTTTATCAAAAGTTGATTCAGAGAAATCATATTTTCTCTATCCTCTGAAGAAATCAGTCTTCATAGCTTCGGAAGACTTTGTCTCTGAAGCTTTGGAAGATTTCATCTTTGGCTTCGGAAGATGCTGGTCTTTGGCTTCGAAAGATGTTGGTCTTTGGATTCAAAAGATTTCACACTTAGAATATTTTTCTGTTTGAGTGTGAAACTTCCGAAGTAACTCCTTTTGAACTGTTAGCTTCGGAAGATCTTACACTTAGACATATTTAAGAGTGTAAGACTTCCAAAGCTAGTTCATCTTTGTTCCTTAGTGCATGCATGGAAGACTTGGTTGTTCTAGCTTGTTGGTTGTATCAGCCTCATAATCTTCAGATGATCATACAAACTCCCCCTAGGCTAATGCTACCAAAACAGAAAAGTTCTTCAGATTTTGATAGTCCACATTAGGATCTTCAGCATACCTTTCTTCATCATTAGGTTTGGATCTTCAGACTAACATAGAACCTTCTCATGTCAAAGAGATCATGCAGAGGAAGATTGAGCATGTCTTTTGTGGAATAGACATGCATGCCATTCTGATCTCTTATTACATACATCTATCTTGATCTTCATCATAAGACCATGACATAATTTGTCTTCCAACAGCAAGAGGCTCTACTATGATTGGAGTTTGGTGAGCAGCCTCTTCATGCACTTCCTTAGGATGCTCTGACTCATCCTGAGGTTAGGAGGTGGATGCCTTTCTTCTCTTCTTCTTTGAGAATGATCTTCTGGCCATCCTTTTTCTTCTCCCTGATGACTTAAACTGAGGGGACTGGTCTTGAGTACCAGGTTGTTTAGTTGAGTCCTCCTCAATTGGGATCTCCTCTCACACAGGTTTAGAAAGAGAGAGAGGAGGACCCTGCTATGGATCAGAAGATGAAGTTAGCTGAGATGCAGCTCCAGGTTCAGGTTGTGTTGTCTCAGTGGGTTCAACAATCACTTCAACTTCAGGTTGAGCTGGACTTGGTAGAGAATGCAAGTCCACCAGCTCCCTCTTCTTTATCTTGTGCTTGATTACCCTAATATGCTCATCCATTATGGATAGAGACATAGAGCCAAGCCTCCTTCCACAGAATCCATACAGCTTCAAGAGGCTCATCATCCTTTGTCTGTCAGCAGACTTCTTTTGGCTTTTATGGATGATCACCCTTGACTTTGCAGCTTCTTCACTTAATCTTTACTTTTCAGCTCGTTTTTCTCTTTTAGCTTTTTCTTCCATCTGCTTATTGTATTCAAACAATATGTACAGATGGTAACAGAAGAAGTGCATCTACCTGATAGAGACCTGTGGTACTCATGTAGCTGATCATCTTTAGTCTTTCTTCTTCAGTTGCTACCTGAGGTTATTCAGTGGCCATAGTCTCTGGCTCAGGACATTCTTGAACTGGGGAGAGGACACGAATGTGCTTGTAGAGTCTTTTCAGCCTCATTTCTTCTTTGTGCTTGAGGAGCAGTACTGCATCCTTTGCTTCCTTCCTCTCCTTTGACAGCTCTGTGTCTGCCAAATCATAAGGCTCATCTAAGGGGAGAGAGTTAAGTTCATCACCATTATAGTTTCTGGTTCCCAGGTAGTTTGGCCTAGATGCCCTTAACTCATCTTCCTGAGTGTTTAGCCTGGTGGCAGTCCTGATTGTAGCTTTCATAAACCATGGGGAACCATTTGAACTCTCTCCCCTCAGCTTCCTCTCCCTCTCTCTCTTCTCCTCATCAATCTCCTCAGGAGTCATTTTCCTTTTACCTTTGTCAACCACAAGCTTTGGTGACTCAGGCTGGAGAGAGCTTTGGCCTTCATTTCTTGGTTCAGCTGTCAAGCTTTGGCCAGATAGAGGTTGTGAAACACCTTCACCAGCAGGTGTTTCACTAAGGGTAATGGGTGCAGAGGGAGATCCTATCTCAAGGTTCAAAGGTTCAACCTCTGGGCCTTCAGTCAAGGTTTTTTCCTTTAAAGCTAATCTCCAGGTCTACCTCAACATCCATTTGACCAAAGATCTCACCTGCTAGCCTCTGTCTATATAGTTTTGATCTCAATTTGAATTCCTCTAGCACCCTGTCTTGGATTCTTTCTGCCAATCTTGCTGCTTGTCTATTATTGCTTGGGTTGACAAGTGGCAGATCTACCAAGTTGATATTCTTATAGAAACTCAGGTGTGAAATGCTGAGAACTTCTAGTTGACCATCTCTAGAGATCACAAGAGCTCTCCTATTACTGTCATACCTCCAACCCCAGATTGGGTTCTCAGAAAGGGCAGACATTGCTCTTGGTATTCCCTCCTCAAACACTTGTTGAATGAGCAAATGTAGAGATCACTGTCTAGAGGAGGTTGCTGAGTATGAACATATAAAAGAGATGATGGTGATTCCTCTATGTCCATACTCTGGGAAGAACTCCTAGGTTTTGGGATTGTCAGAATTTTCTCCCCTTTTTTGGTAGCATCACCCTCTTGCATAGGTGAGCTGGGAGATTGATCCATGACATCTACATGTTCTTGTGGACCTGGATGAGTTGTCCTCATGGGTCTCTGAGCTAACTTTCCCTTGAGATCGGTGATCTCAAGTTGCTAGTCATTGATCATCTTCTGTAAGATAGTCACCTTAGATTCCAGGTGAGCTATCTTTGAAACAAAATAGGTGCAAAGATGTGACAGTTTGTGCACCTTTTGTTGCAGACTCCCCTTATCTTCAGATGAAGAATCATTAGGGGATGAGAGAATTGGACCTAAGTCTTCTTCCTCACCACCAGCATGGGTTTCTTGGCTGCTGGATTTCCCCGGCCCAATGACAACTTCCAGAGAAGTGTCAAGAGGCTGGGTTGCCATGGTAGAGGTCCTAGTGATGTTATCACTTACTAAAGTGATAGCCTTTGCCATATGGATTTCCTGAATAAGTTCAGGATGATCCACCTCAGTAGGGGGTTGTTGATGTGGGCTAGAGATGGGGGAAGCAGGAGTACTCATATCTCCTTGAGTGTGGGAAGAGAGGAGAGACTCATGGAACTCACTAAAGCCAAAATCTTCATTAGAATAGAAGTCAAGGCTGGGAATGGGGCGGTTTAGATCAAGAGGTTGGGGATGGTAGCTTTACCCAGAAGGTTGATCACTAGAGTATTGAGACTCAGAGTGATGGCTTAAGGCTATTTGTAGGGTTGTGAGCTCATCAGGCTGAGCATGAGGAACCACAACACTGAGTGGTGGAAAGATGAGAGTGGTCTGCTCCTCAAGGGAAGTGGGAGATCGAGATTCAACTTCCTCCTGTATGGGTTCTGATACGGGGGCCTGCACATGCTCAGTAGCAAGTGCAGGGGTTTGTTGGGATTTTCATTTATAGGTGATGGTGATGGTAGACTGTGTTTGAGGTGGTTGAGAGGTGGAGGGTGTTGCTTCAACACTAGCTGGTGCTGCTAGGTTTTCACCCTGAGCAATGAGCTCAAATATTTTTGGGACAAGGGCTGTTTCTACCCCAGAGAAGCCAACAGTTGTCTTTTTCAAGATTTTGAGGATGCCGGGCCTCATTTGTCCTATTTTATGAATATTATCTGTTTCCCTCAATTGTGGTCCCAACTCATAGTTGAGAATGTGTTGAACATACCTAGGGAACATGTAATACTCTAAGGAGTCCAAGTTTGCAAGTAAATTAGTATATACAAACTGAGAGTACCTGAACTTGTCCCCTTGTACCATCCCATGGACTATAAAGGAGAGGTCTTCTAGAACTTGATCCCATCCTCCATGCTTGTTAGAAAGGCTATGAATGATGACATGGAGGAGGTATTTCCATTAAGATAAGGCATTCCCCTTCCTAAAGGTTTTGACTGAGAAGTCACCTTCATAGCCCATCTGCTGAAAGGAGTGGTTGACAACAGATTTGGGAAAGGACAACTCACCTGCTTCATCATCCAGCTACAAATGGGTGTTTATGATTGCCGGAGTGATGAAAACTATCCTCCCCTGCACTATAGCTGATAGTGCCTTCTCCCCGTCCATGGTGAGCTCTTGACAGGTCCTCCAGAACTCAAGCAACTGATCCTCATAGAGAGGAGGATCAATTGTAAGGGAGGTGAAGTAGTGAGACGAAGAATGGTACCTACACACATCTAAGAAGATTGGATCCTTCTCAGAGTGTAACAGGGCAACACAGATTGTGTTGCCTGTGTAGGTGCATGGAAAAATCAGGGTCCTTGCGACGATCAATGTTGGCCATTTAAGGAAGCTTTACAGTGAAGAATGGAAGAAGAAGATGAAATTTGGGGGAAAAATTAGGGTAAGGATCAGTGAGAGTAGAGAGACGAAATAGAACCGTTTGGAAGATATATGTTGTGGATTTGAGACAAAGTTACGATTAAAAGAAAAACTTTAAAATCCACAAGTGGGTCCTACTTCTGAAAAAGGCGCCCAGAAAGTTAGTTTTTTTGGAAGTTGTAAAACTTCAAAAGACAATTCTGGCTTCGGAAGCTTTGTAGCAAAGCTTCCGAAGGCAATTTTTTCTTCGGAAGATATTTCAAAGAATTTTGAAAATTTGGCTTCAGAAGAAGTGAATAAGTCTTCCGAGACTTAGTTGCTTTCGGAAGATATTTGTTCTTTGAATGCATTTAGGTGCTTATATACAAATTTAAGCTTCGGAAGATACTCCAAGAATTTTTTCCGAAGGTAAATCTTAGATAAGCTGTTAAATGATTTAAAGACATAAATATCTTCCGAAGGCAATTTGAGTTCTTCCGAAGGTAAATTTTCACAAATCTAAGGAATATCAGTTAAAAGTTAGTTTTCTTCCAAGAGAACTGGGCTTATGAGGTGATCTAATAGACAACTTAGGACACACAATTTTAAGAAATAAAGTTGATTAAGTTATTATTAAAGAAAATCTATTCAAAGTTAATCATCCTAATAGCTGATACAAGATATTTAAATCTTTATTCATTAAATGCCTTTGTGAACAGATCAGCAAATTGTTCATTTGTGTTAACTTTGATTTGTTTGATCATCCTTTTTCAAAATTATCCCTAATCAGATGATACCTGATGTTGATGTGTTTGGTCCTTGACTGCTGCACAGGATTCCCTGTAATAGAGATGGCACTGTTTTTGTCTATGTGGATGGGAATCTCCTTGAAGTTGAACGCGTAGTCTAGCATCTGATTCTGAATCCAAAGCACTTGACCAATGTAGCTTGCAGCAACAATGTATTCACCTTCAGCAGTTGATGCAGACATTCAGGATTGATTCTTGCATTGCCAAGAGACTATCCTTCCACCAAGGAATTGACATCCCCCAGATGTAGACTTTGCAGTCATGTTGCAGCCACCATAATCTCTATCTGTACAAGCATACAGATTAAAGTCTGAATTCTTTGGATACCAAAGGCCTAGATTTAGAGCACCTTTGAGGTATCTAAGAATCCTTTTGATAGTGATTAGATGTGACATCTTGGGGTTGGCTTGATATCTTGCACATATTCATGTTTTTAAAGTTTACATGGCACATTCTTTTATGCCAAAGGAAAGACTCATCACTATTTGCTTTAGACAGAAAGCAAGAAACTTTTCCAGAGGGAGATGCTTCCTGCAGATCCATCTTGTACATGTTCCCTCTCCTGGGGGCTCTATGCTGAATATGCTTTTGAGGGATGTCAACCCCGGGCTTGAAAACAATGCACTCATGCTCAGTAAAGAGCATGAGATGTTTTTGGTTACAAAATTAGGACACACTCAAAAGATTGTATCCAAGCTCCTTAACAAAGTTAACCTTCTTAATACTGAGCTTACCATTTGTAAGCTTGACCCTGCCAGTAATGTAACCTCCTGCATCTCCTCCAAAAGCAACTGGTCCTCCATCGAATCTTTCAAAGTTTTGAAGTAAGGACTCATTGCCTGTCATGTGCCTGGAGCAACCACTATCAATGATCCACATATTTCTGTTTGCCTTTGGTTGTCCCTGCACAAAAAGAGATGATTTAGTTAAATTTGGAAACCCAAGCCTCATTGGTCTTGGGCTTGTTAAAATGATTTGAAGGCAATGAAACAGTAAGTGATCCTATGTTCAGGCTCTAAGGATCATTTGCTATTACAGATGAAGAATCTTCAGTCACACGGTCTTCCTTCATCTTCCACACCACCTTTGGAAAATTTCGCTTGACCTTCAAAGCTTCGGAAGCTTTTGCAGCTTCGGAAGATTTGGAGGCTGGACCTTCGGAAGATCTTGCTTTCACTGTAGCAAGCTTTAGTACTTCGGAAGCATTCCTTTCTTCCGAGACCAAATTTTCTTCCGAAGGCAATTTTTCACTTGCATTCTTCTTCATTTTGGAGTTTCCGAAGGAAACAGATTTTCCTACTGAAGCTTTCTTTTCCTTCTTCTTCCCAGAAGCCATTTCTTTGACCATATGGATAGTACTTTTAGGATTGTAGATGCAATCCTTAGCCAGATGAGAAGTACTACCACACATGATGCAGTCCATTTGCTTCCTTCTGGGAATCTTATTTTCTTGAGAAGACTGAGTTTGAACACTTTCCTTATCCCTCTTCACCTTTTTAGATGATGTAGCAGGCTTTCTAGGGAGAGGCTTGCTTTTGAAGATGGGTGGTTTAGGCTGAGTAGCAGTGACACACAACTTATCAGTCTTCTACTTGGAGCTAGAGTGAGTTGAAGGTGAAGCATAACTCTTGGTACTAGAGTTCTTGGTAGAATCTTTAGCTTTCACCACCTTAAACCCTACAGAGATGAATACTTGTTTCTGCTTGGGGTCAAAGGTGGTCTTGATCTCTTAAGCCTTCTTTGATCTTCTCTTTGCTCTTCTGATCAAGTTCTTCCTCTTTGTCTTTGTCATACCAGCCTTCTTACTCTCCTCAGGAGCATGGTGACCCTTTTTGGATTGACTCTCTTCACTCATTTCAGAATCATCCCTTACCATCTCCTCTTCATCCTTTTTAACACTAGGGTCTATGAGGGGAAGCTCATCTTCACGAGTTCCACACCTTGGAGATCTGACAGATAATAGAGTGTATGGAGGAGCTATCTCAGTAGATCCCAGTCCCTGCTTATTCTAATAATAGACTTTTTCATGCAGAGATGAGGATATGATGTTCTTGAAGGTCTCTTTTCAAGAACACATTTTTTAGCCTGGGCTTTGCTGATCACAAGCTCAGCCTTGCATTCAGTCAACTTGGTAATGAGATCTTTAATTTGAGTCCTGTAATTTGTTTGTTCATGTTTAAGAATTGAAACTATTTTTTCTAGATCTTCTATCTTAAGTTTATAGTCATTTTCAGTTCTTTTAAAATCAGCTTTTAGAATATTCAAGGACTCAATATCAGATCTCATTTCCAAGTTGTAGGACCCGTATCTATTCACTTTAGCAATACATTCAGGAGAGAAAAGATGTTCTAGTACCTTAGCCTCATCATGGTCAGCCATGAGTGCCTGATTTGGTGAAGCATCTTCAGCCTGAAAGCTCCGGTCAAAGCCTCTTTCTTTAACAACAATAGTAGCTTGCTGTCTTGGCTTCTCATTCTGGTGCCCTCCCTCAGTGTAGTTTGGCCTGAATGATGCTTGGCCACCATTTGACTTAGGTGCCTTGCATTCTCTGGCAAAGTGTCCCATCTGGTTACAGTTGTAACACTTTACTTTGCTTTTGTCCATGCCAAACTTGCCACTGGCTGCATTGCTAGGAAACCTTCTCCCAGTCCTCTTGTAGAACTTTTAGGCTCTGTGAGTGAGAAGAGCCATCTGCTAGACTATCTCCATATATTCTAGATCATCTAGATGGATATTGTCCAGGTCTTTAAGAGTGAAGAGAAAGTTGCCTGAACTTTCATCAGTAGAGACAAAGGCTTGAGAGGAACTTGTCTCTTGGAAGGGACTTCCTTGGATGTAGTTCTCTCTGGGTGTCTCTGGGAAGGTGATGAAAGGACCCTTTTGTGAAGTTTCAGGGTAGCAGATAAGATGATACTATGGTTCTCTGCTATCCCTTTCACCACATGAAGAGCTGAACTCTGGTGAGTAGTGGAGTTACCATATGAAGTTTGAATGTTTATCTCCATCTGGTATCCACTGAGTATCCCATAAAACTAAGTGAGAGTAAGGGTCTTATGGTTTTCAGTCCTCTTAATGACCACACAGTAGTATGTCCATTGTTTGGGAAGAAAGGACATGAACTTCCTAACAATATCCCTATTCTCAATAGTTACTCCAACATCAGCCAGAGTATCCATAATCTCAACATACCTGAAGTATTGTTAAGTCATGGTTTCACCTGTCTTGAAGGTGAAGTTTTCAAACTACTGCTTCAGGAGGTCCTTCTTGTTCTCCTTGGCTTCATTGGACCCCTCATACATCAGTTTCAGTGCATCCCATAGCTGTTTAGCAATCTTGCACTTCTTAAAACCTCTGTAGATGGAGTTTGGAAGAGCAGTTTGGAGGGCTGTCATGGCTTTCTGATCAATATTAATCATTTTCTAGTCTTCATCAGAAAAATCAGCCCTCTCCTTTGGTATCATGCCACCACCAGCAATAGCTGAAGAGGTGCATGGTACATGAGGTCCATTGATAACAGACTCCCACATCCTGGAATCTTGAGACTTGATAAAGCCTTCCATTCTTTGGCACCAAGTGTCAAAATCCTCAGGAGTGATCAGTGAAGACTTTGTCATTGTTCCAAATACAATATCAGCCTTAAAGCTAGCTGACATTTGAAGAGTTAAGTGATGTATGAAGCTAAGGGGATTAAAGATGGTGAGATCTTACAATCAAGAGCCTGGAATGCTCTGATACCAAATGCAGGACCGGGTAAGGGTACTTAACACTTAGTTTCACACTGAGGAGAGATCTAGATCACTTAACAATTCAAATAGGGAACTGGTAAGTTAAAACAGATGATACTAAGAACACAAGTAAATTAAAAAGATAGAACTAAGAACAACACAAGAACACAAGATTGGTTTTCAGGGATGTTGTATATTGATCTCAAGTTCTTTTACAAGTGTTACAAAGCATAAAGAAATTACAAGGACCTGAGACACTTTTATACTACAACCTAGAATCGTCACTTACATGTAAAGACAATTGGGATTTGACTAATCTAGACAACAAGATCAATCTAAAGTCAAAAGGTAGATTGCCATTTGACTAGTGACTATGACATGCCATAGCTTACTGACTTTTCCTAATACAAAAAGTCTACATGAACAAGTAAGGTAAGTTACATACTAAGACCATTCCTACTTTTTGATAAAACATGGAAGTTTCACCAACTTGTGTAAAGTAGGTGAACCACCAAAGCAGATAGTGGAAAGTGTGTCAGCTTTATCAAAAGTTGATTTGGAGAAAGCATATTTTCTCTGTCTTTTGAAGAAATCAGTCTTCCCAGCTTCGGAAGACTTTGTCTCTGAAGCTTCGGAAGATTTCATCTTTGGCTTCGGAAGATGCTGGTCTTTGGCTTCGGAAGACTTCACACTTAGAATATTTTTTTGTTTGACTGTGAAACATCCGAAGTAACTCCTTCTGAACTGTTAGCTTCGGAAGATCTTACACTTAGACACATTTGAGAGTGTAAGACTTCCAAAGCTAGTTCATCTTTGTTCCTTAGTGCATGCATGGAAGACTTGGTTGTTTTGGCTTGTTGGTTGCATCAGCCTCATAATCTTCAGATGATCTTACAATCTTTCACCGTCCACCACCCAACTAGAACTCGCCACTAGAGGATGGAAAAACATAATTGATGATGAGACAATTCCAACATAACTAGTTTTTGTTCATTTTGAGTTAGATTCTAGTAGTTTTGATCTAGTTTCTAGTGGTTTTGAGCTATATTATAGATTCACGAGAAAGCCAGATCTATCGGTTTTTGAATAAAATGGATGCAAAAGCAAAATCTAAGACCGGAGAATTACTCGTAACACATATACAAGAAAAAAATAGGTGTTTGTGCATGACAAGATTGAAAATGTCTCGTACATGAATCGGGGAATGTTACTATGAAAAGGTAAACATAGTTTAGAGAAAATAAGAAACGTTAATAATAAAACATGAATAGATAATTAAAAATGAAAAACTAATAAAAAAACAGATAATAAATTAGTAAATATGTAATTTTATAGTTTTAGTAAATGTAAGAGTAAAGTAGTAATTATATGTTATTTTTAATAAAATATATTCAAATGGGTACATAAGTAATATTTATGTTTTATGAAGGGAATATATGTAATTAGAATTTTAGTTTGGGTATTTATGTAAATGTCTAAGTTTGGAAAGGGCATATATGCAATTAGAATTTTAGTTTGGGTATTTATGTAAATGTTTTATCAAGACAACCGCTATTATATAAACAATATAATGAATATGGGTTGAGGATTAGCCTACAGCTAGAGTTAGCCATAAAACAAGATGGCGCACACAATCAATTTTGGTGTTTAGTATCAACTTAAGTCTAAGTTCCTTAAGTCGTCATCTTGATGTGAGTGCCAAGGTATAGATGTTTTTGAATGATATGTATACGAGGGATTCATAAAAGCTTGCCAATCTATTGAAGTTTCTAAATGACATGTATACAAGGGATTCATAAATGCAAGTTTAGCAACGAAACTAAAGGAGTGGATTAATCTTCTTCAAAATGAGACTTTAAAATGGTAGTTTTAGTCCCCAAAACCAAATTTTTATTCAAACAGAACAAATTCATCACTTGAATAGAAATAAAACATATAGTGAAATTATAGATGGTAGAGTGGCAGGACCGCATCATTTAACGGAACGAATCAAGATTTCAAACCATAACTCACATCACGGAAACATGTTTCAAAAGTGTATGGGTTGAATTTTTCAGTACATTGCTTGCGAATCCAAAACTAATTATAAGATCCAACGACGTCTGATAGATAAGAATTTTGAGATCGGTGGTCTCTCGATTGAATGTATGGAGTTCGAGACGGTGGTCTCCTAATTGAATGTAAATCACATAAACAAATTAAAGAAATAGACTTGCTACAATTTTCTTCTTGTATTCGAAAATGCCAAATTACAATAATCAAATAGAATAACATTTCAAGCATATCCTATGCTACATGGGAATCAAACTATTACATGGTAATCGAAAATGAAAACATGAAATGATAGTTCTGCTAAATGCAAGCCCTAAAAAAGATGTGCGAGGTATTCATGGGATACGTGGATTAGTGGGTCTAAGGCAGGTAGTCCTTATCAACAGCCCTTTAAAACGGGTCATCTTCTCACAACCTACAATCGGTGCATGTGCACCAGGCCAGGTGGATTCGTTGGCGGCTCAAAAATCAAGAATTTAGGCATTTTACAATGATGTATCGAGTAAAATTTGTCATCACAGTGAAAACAAACCCATTGGTTTTCTTGATTGTATTTCCCGTGAATGAAACATTTCAAAAGAGTGGGTTCTGCACCAACGAAGCATTGACCCTAGCATTGAGTTTGTCTTTCATTAATGAAGCAAGCGCGTACGCTTCTTGAAGTGTGGTAGGATTAAAGATGTCCAGCTTAGTTTAAATTTCTTGTGTAAAACTGGAAATGAAACAATTTTTAAGGCCTTTCGGGATAAACTGTTAACACGATTGCTAATTTTCTCAAATTGAGTTTGGTAGGCTTTGATGGTGGACTTTTAAACAAGCTTAACAGGTTGCTTCATGGTTCTCAGAGCTTGATAGCCCGGAATGGAGTTCTAAAGCTCGTTTGAAATCCGGCCAAGTACCTAACAAGTTGTTTTGTGACATATGCTTGTACCAAATTCGTAGTGTATGAAGTAATTCTTGACTTAGAATATCGAATTAATAGGGTTTGAACCTTCAAATTACGGAAGGGATATCTTTTGTGGTCTGGGGGTATACGGTGGTGGTGGTGGGTTATCGTGACAATTCAGGTCAGTAGTTTTGGTTTCATTGAAATTTAGGAGGGCGATGAGGTGAGTTTTGGTTTTGTTTCAATTGAGGAGGGTGATGAGGTGATTAGTTTGCTCATATGGTGTGGCAAACTATTTCACGATCATATCAAGGTGTCATTTGTGAGAAGATTATTATGGGTGATCGGCTACTTTAATGGTGGTTATGTAAAGCGTAACTCGAACAATCTCAGAGGAAGATCAAGAACTTATGCATTTGAGGGTTTTTATGAGGTGTAAATGGGTTAAAGGGGTATTAACTGGTTGCCCCAAGTATGGTCCTTAAGGGATTTCCATCCCGATTCTTTTGTGAAACTATTGTAGGAGATCATCATGGATGGATTTGGGATAATGCTCATTGAAGGAGGGTATCGAAATAGGATAACTATGCATAAAAAGGGGGCACGGGTGAAATTGTCAAAGTAGCAAACCAGGTCAAACAATGGGTCCATGCGAGTCTAATTTGAGTGGACTTACTTATCTAAAAATACATGTATATGTTTTTAATTTAACAATGCTTATCTTTTTTATTTTAAGTAATGATTTATTTATATTAGGTATCTATCTTATTCTTTTATATATCTTAATTTTATTAACAGAGAAACAAACAACGTAGAAGACCAACGTAAAAGAGCAATTATCTACAGTAATGACTTCTTTGAAGTCCTAGATGGGCGAATAGGTCAAGAATCTACAAGCATTGAGTTCAAATGGTGTTAATAATCATAATGGAGGACTTACGATTGCCACAATTACAATCACCTGGAGGATCAAGATGCTAGGCTCAATTGATGTAATAATCGGCTTTTGTGGGATGAATTTCTAAAATTCAATGGATCAGATTATGAAAGTTGGATCTAAAGATATGAACACTTCTTTCCAATTGATGAAACCCTAGAAAGTTTTAAAGTTTTATTATGGTGTAGTGTATGTGATGGAAGAACATTTAAATTGCATAACAATTTTGTTATGTCTAGAGGTACTCCTGTCTCAAACATACCTTGGAGTGAGTATATGATATCTATTGTAGCAAGATCCGCATCAACTATTGTTATATGTATAATAATAAAAGGTTTGAAATGTAAAGTTATAATTAAAATAAGTTTGCGACTACACTTGTAATTTTCAACAATTAATATCTTAAATTGTAACAGTTTGGCATCAGCTAACTAAGTACCGCTAGTTAATTAGTAACTAATATAAATACTCAAAAGTTCTGGCAAAATCAATATTTCAGATCCAATGAGCTTGAATCTTAGGATTCATCATATTCATGAACTAAAAGTCAAAATTCAAATGGGTGTTGTGTGTGAATCAAAGAACAAAGAGATGAATGATGATAACTGATATGATTCCAATGATGTTGATGAACAAATTACAATGATAATCATACATGAAACATGGAGGATCAAACCCACCGAAAGGAGGAATTCTCCTTGGGTGGTGATTCACACCATAGAAACACACACCACTATTTGCACTAGTGGGTTTCTATTTATATTGTTCTAATAATTATTACATCAAACCTTACTTTTGATTTTTCCTTTTTGTCTTGATTTCTCCTTTTTATCTTGATCTTGACTTTGTCATGTTGACTTTGTTATTGTTTTTCTTGTTTTGATCAACTTGGTCTGTGAACTTGTACATTGAGATCTTTAATTGGCAATGTTTGTGATTTGGAAAGCTTCAGTTTTTCGTCTTAGTGAACCCACCAATACTATCCCTAAACTGATGCTTGCCAAACTTCAAGTTTGAAAGTCTTCTTTATCACATGTCTTCTTGATCAACTTATGTTTTGACATAATTCACTGTAGTTCTCCACCTAAGATTAAGCTTCTCCTAATATATTTCGAACAAAGGTTAGAATCTCTTGAGAATACTTCTTGGTATTGGATATGGGTCGTATCTCTCTTGGATTACAGTTAATATCACAACTCTAAGGATTAAAATGTATTAGGCATTTAGTAAGGCTTTGAACTTCAATAAAGTACATCAGGAACATTAATCAATTTTAAACACACTTCCACTCTTTTAAATCACAAAAATAACATGATAAATGACATTCTTTAGATAATAATTATCCACCTTGATTAAAGTCTGTCAAAGTATTTGCTCAGTAGTCAAACATAGATGCAGAACATCATCACAGAACGTGAGTCCAAGTAATTCAAAAAGAGAATCGGACAGTTGTACAAGTCCCTAAATAAATATGTAAAAATATGACCAAAGTTGTTTTCTATACTTTTTTTAAGAATGCTCCGGAGGGATGTGCCTATTGGTTGCATTCGTCCGTATTCATGATATTTTACTTTTTATTGTCATTATCTGTTTATCAATATTTTGAAAGGCCCCGTCCTCGGAACGCTTAAAGTTGGTCAATCATCGCAACTTATCATTTTGCAGCGGAAATTTAACTCTTCATTAATTATTAAAAACATGTCAAATCATCATATCAGTTTATTTACAACACAAAAATTTTATTGATACAATAACATTCTCCAAAATATAGACGCCAGACTTGAACCATCCCCAGTAGCTTATGCATCTATGCCTGCACCTCCTCAGCATCAACATTTACCTGCCAACTATTATGCAAACAAAAGTCAGTGACGTTGAGTGACATCTAGTTTTATAATAAAATACTTTACTTTCGTTTAAAACATTTTCCTTACTTTCGTACGTGATCATACCTTATACATACATCTAGATAATAATTATTATTATCTTCCATCATCGTTCATCATCATTCGTCATTATTCATCATCGTTTGTTTTCGTACTTTCATTTATTAACATCTTTCACTTTTATCTAGATCCTGCCAAATGCTATACCCCCACATCATGCAAAAGCGGGTACTGTGCCAGGGTTTATAAATAAACCCCCATGTCATGCAAAAGCTGACAAAGTATCGGGGTAAGCAACAAGGATCCCATCACATTTTGGTCAATCACAAGGATTAGACCCCTATGCACATTAACAAGGGTTAGCTAAACCGCACACGGTTGAGCAAACAATTACCTCGTTGAGTTGTGAACCTCCATCATTTTGCTTGCAAGACTTTACATTCATTCATTATGTTCCATTCCTCGTTAATGTTATCTTTCACTTTCATTACATAATACTTTACGTACAATCTTAAATCATACCATGTAAAGTCATATCATAATACATAACATGAAATATCATCATCAGCAGTCCACAAGCAGATAAAACATTAACAAGCATGAACCACCAAAAACAAGAGTACCTAGCACTTAATTTTATTCCCCACACTTTTAGAATAAGCCTAAGTGTTCTCAGTGCATAAACAAGACACTAAGTGTCATATTTGAATCTTTGGAAGATTTCCTTTTGGCTTCGAAAGGTTTTACACTTAACCATCGGAAGATTTCATCTTGGCTTTGGAAGATTTTACACGTAACCTTCGAAAAATTTCATCTTGGCTTCGGAAGATTTTACACTTAACCTTCGGAAGATTTCATCTTGGCTTCGGAAGATTATACACTTAACCTTCGGAAGATTTCATCTTGGCTTCGGAAGATTTTACACCTAACCTTCGGAAGACTTCATCTTGGCATTGGAAGATTTCTAAGCTTCGGAAGAAATCTAAGCTTCGAAATAAATCTAAGCTTCGGAAGATTTCTAAGCTTCGGATGATTTCTAAGCTGCGGAAGAAATCTAACCTTTAGAAAATTTGCAAACATAAGTGTTCAAAGCGCATGACTAAGATCCACAGTGCATGACTAAGTCTCCACAGCGCATGACCAAGTCTCCACAGCGCATGACCAAGTCTCCACAACGCATGACCATGTCTCCACAGCGCCTGACTAAGTCTCCACAGTGCATGACTAAGGTTCATAGCGGACAGTTTATGTCCACAGCGGACATGTGTGCATACGTGAAAGGTCTACAACGGACATGCATGCATACTTAAAAGGTCTACAGCAGACATGCATGCATACTTAAAAGGCCTACAGCAGACATGCATTGTCCATAGCGGATGACCAAGGTTCATAGCAGATTACATTAATATTCTAAGGGTCCACAGCGGACAGCCAAGTCCACAACAGACAGCCAAGTCCACAGCAGACTGCCAAGTCCACAGCGGATAACATATAATCTCAAGTGTCCCCAGCGGACATGTAAAGTCCACAGCGGACATGCAGGGTCCACTGCGGATAGTCTAAATGCCTAAGTTTCCACAGCGGACACTTTATCCATGCTCAAGTGTCCACAGCGGACACCAAGTACTACACCTGTGAATCAACTTATGTAGTTTCTAGTCCCATACATCATTTCTAAACATATACTTAGCATAGGTCTACCAGATTCACACTTAAAACATAACAAACATCATAGAATTTTGTTAAAAACATTCATCTTCATAAACAGTTGTACTTTTCATGGAAAATCACAGTTTGGTTTAGAAACCTTCTTTTCAGTACGCATAACAGCCGCAAATAAGTAGAAAATGAGCAAAAGAGAGGATCTAGAACTCACCTTAACAACTTTCGAGCAAAACTCCACAAACAAGAGAGCTAACCTGGAGTTCTAGAACCTAAACACACGAAAACAAGAAACTAAGAACCGGATAGGAGTCGGTCCAGAAGCTGGAACCCAACTGAAACCGAGAAGAAAACACCTTAAAATCTTACCTTCTGAAGGTTTCTGCTGCTTTCTCACTCAAGAACCGGATGGGAGCTTCTTCTCTCACTAGAGTCGTACGTTGAATGTATGGGGAGAGAAAGTATGGGCGGCCATACCACCTTTTAAAACACATTAAGGGTAGGTTTGGACTTTGTATACTTTTGACCCTTGTTTTTAAAATAAAGTTTCCTTTGCCCCCCCCCCCCTTTCTTTTGTTTTCTTTTCTTTTCCTTTTCTGAAATTTCCGGGTGTTACAAGTCCACCCCCTTATATAGGTTTCCTCCCCGAAACCTGTCACTCCTTTAAAGAGATATGGGTAGTGGCATCTCATTTCCTCATCTGACTCCCAAGTGGTCTCCAAATCTTCAATGCAAAGACCAAAGCCGCCACTTTAGAGAAGTTTTGGATAAATCTTCTGTAGTATCCCACCTAACCCAAGAAACTACGAATCTCGGATGGCATCTTTGGAGACTTCCATTGCATCACTGTCTCAACCTTTATCAGGTCTATGGTCTACCATAATCCCTTCAGGATTAACCACATGACAAAAAAACTTAACCTCACATAACTAGAACACACACTTATAGAACTTGGCGTGTAGCTTCTCCCTTCGAAGCGTATCCAGCACATCCCGAATGTGACTGGCATGTTCTTCTTCATGCTTCGAATAAATACGAATATCATCGATAAACACAATCACTGATTTGTCTAGCATAGGCCGACACACCCAATTCATCAGATCTATAAAAGCAGCTGACACGTCAGTTAAACCAAAAGACATCACGAGAAACTCGTAGTGTCCATAACGCATACGAAATCTATTTTAGGAATATCCTGCTCCTTACCTTCAATTGGTGGTAACCAGATTGAAGATCTATCTTCAGGAACCAACTGGCACCTTGAGCTGATCGAACAAGTCATCAATCCTCGGTAATGGATATCGGTTCTTCACAGTCAACTTATTCAACTCACGGTAGTCAGTGCACATCCTCATGCTACTGGCTTTCTTCTTCACAAACTAGAATGGAGCACCCCACGAAGAGATAGTCGGTCGAATGAACCCTTATATAATAGATCTTGCAGCTGAGTCATCAATTCCTTCATCTCGCAGGGAGCTAGACGATACGGCCCCTTAGCAACAGGTTGGGCATCAAGCATCAAATCAATCTGGAACTCGATCTCTCGGTCCGGTGGCACGCCTGGTAGATCCTCCGGGAACACGTCTGGGAAGTCACACGCGACCGGTACGTCTGTCAATCGTGGTACTGATGCATCCACATCCTTCACGTATGCTAGATAGGCACCATTTCCATGTCTCATACACTTCTCTGCCACAACCATCGAAATTACTTTCGAGATCGTACTAACTCTATCACCGTAGATCGTCACCGAACTCCCATCGGGCGCGGTCAATCGAATCATCTTCTAACGATGCAAGATGTTTGCCTCATAGGCTGCTAACCAATCCATCCCTAGGACTACATCAAATCCGCCTAAGGGCATCACGAACAACCTAGCAGAGAACGTATGGCCTTTCAACTCTATGTCACAGTCTTCTAACAGATCAGAAATCCTGATCTACTTACCAATGGCAGTTTCTACATCAAAGGGCTCATCAATCTTCCTACTCCTAGTGGGAAACTTATCACAGAAGGCAACAGAAATAAAACACCTACTAGCACCATAATCAAAAAGCACAGAGGCACAAGTTCGGTTTACAAGAAATATACCTGACACCGCATAGGGGTCCACCCTAGCCTTCTCCCAAGTCATAGCGAATGCCCTGGCCTTCATCCTCTGCCCTCCTTCTCAGTCCCCCTCTTTTCCTTGGAGCTCTCAGCCCTCTACTTCTTGCAGTCTCTGCTCATGTGCCCAGCCTCTCCATAGTTGTAACATTTCACCATGTGACAATCCCTTACTATGTGGCCCTCCCTCCTACACTGAAAGCAGATGTTCGATCCCCATTAACACTCCCCCACATGGTCTCTCCCATACTTCTTGCATGCCTTCTCCCTCCCTGTTATCGCCTTCTGCTCCAGCCATAAAACCACCACCGTTATACTCCTTCTCACTCCCATTCCTATCATTGCCACACTTCTTCTCAACATCCACCACTACCTCTCGCTCGTCATACAGTCTCCCCGCCAGATCGACCACTGACCTGAACATACCTGGCCCAGTGGCGATCAGATGTCTGCAGATATCTGCTGGCAAACCCTGGATGTATCTCTTTGTCTTTCTTGACACATGTGTCAACTGCTCCGGCACCAACCTCGCCATCTCATTAAACTTAGTCGTGTACTATTGCTGCGTCATAGTTCCCTCATCCAACTGCAGGAACTCCCTCTCAATCTTGTCAAGTTCCCTGTGAGGACAAAACTCCTTAATCACTAGCTTCTTCAGTTCACTCCACCTTATCCTTCCAATTGCCCTACTACCATCGGCCAGGACAATATTATCCCACCAACATAGGGCTGAGTCCACAAACAAGTGGGTTGCAAACTTTACTTTCTGGTCCTCTCAGCACTTGCTGATATCAAGTACCGCCTCCATCTCCCTCACCCATCGGTGAGCAGCAGCAGCACTCCTATTCCAATCAAATATCGGGGGCTTTCATCTCTGGAATGCCCCATAGTTGTACCCGTTTGTAGTTTCCTACACTGCTTCCTCTTTCTCATCATCACTGGAGACAACCATCAAAGTGCTTGGTTGCTCCCCTTCCTCTAAACCTCTCTTCTCTCCCCTTCTCCTAACAGTTTTCCTCCTATCCTCTTTATCTTTCTTTTCATCCTTTCTCACTGCTTTAATAACCTCAGTCACCACAGATGGCAGAATCATCTGGATGACTTGATGAACTTCCTCCACAACTGCCTCCTTCACCTAGGCCCTCAAATTAGCACTTTTATCCCCACCGTCATGGTGATGAAGTTCAGGCTCTTTAGGAGCCGTTCAGTAGTCCTAGCCCTGTTCCTCGTGACACGTGGTCAAGCACCACATCCACCAAGACCTCCACCTCGAGAAGCCTTCGAAGATATACCACCAGCCATCTCTAAGCACTATAAGATTCAAACACCTACACTGTCATTCAAGGTAATAGCTCAGATTATGTCAAGTATAGTAAGTCCCTAATTACAATGGCCAGTTATGATTAGCCACTTACTTAACTCTTCATTCTCCAAGCATTTCCTATCCTGACTACATCAGTATCCAAATCTACAAAGAGCACATAATTCATATAGCACACGTATATAATTCCTTTTTCCATTATCTTACATAAAACATTTACCTGTAGGCATGTAGCTACTAGGACTGGCATCCCTTTTCCCTTTCTTGTCCCATTCTCAGTTTAAGTTTGGGTTTTGAAAATAATTTACCCAATTCTCTTAAACTTTGGCTCTGATACCAACTTGTAAAGCCACATTCCTGGAACGCTTACAGTTGGTCAATCATCGCATAAAACATATAAAACTCATTATTTTGCAGTGAAAATTTAGCTTTTCATTAATAACTAAAAACATGTCAAATCATCATATTATTTTATTTACATCCCAAAAATTTTATTGATACAATAACATTCTCCAAAATATGGATGCCAGACTCGAACCATCCCCAGTAGCTTATGCATCCTTGCCTGCACCTCCTCAGCATCAACATTTACCTGCCAACTATTATGCATACAAAATTCTGCGATACTACGTGAGTTCTAGTTTTATAATAAAATACTTTACTTTCGTTTAAAACATTTTCCTTACTTTCGTACGTGATCATACATTATACATACATCCAGATAATAATTATTATTATCTTCCATCATCGTTCATCATCATTCGTCATCATTCATCATCGTTCGTTTTATACTTTCATTTATAAACATCTTTCACTTTTATTTAGATCCTGCCATATAATATACCCCCACGTCATGCAAAAGCGGGTACTGTGCCAGGGTTTATAAATAAACCCCCACGTGATGCAAAATCCGACATAGTACCGAGGTAAGCGACAAGTATCCCATCATATTTTGGTCAATCTCAAGGATTCGACCCCTCTGCGCATTAACAAGGGTTAGCTAAACCGCACACAGTTGAGCAAACAACTACCTTGTTGAGTTGTGAGCCTCCATCATTTTGCTTGCAAGACTTTACATTCATTCATTATGTTCCACTTCTCTTTAACCTTATCTTTCACTTTCATTACATAATACATTGCGTACATTATTAAATCATACCACTTAAAGTCATATCATAATACATAACATGAAATATCATCATCAGTAGCCCATAAGCAGATAAAACATTAACAACCATGAACCACCAAAAACAAGAGTACATAGCCCTTATTTTTATTCCCCACACTTTTAGAATATGCCTAAGTGTTCTCAGTGCATAAACAAGACACTAAGTGTCATCTTTGAAACTTTGGAAGATTTCCTTTTGGCTTCGGAAGGTTTCACACTTAACCTTCAGAAGATTTCATCTTGCCTTTGAAAGATTTTACACTTAACCTTCGGAAGATTTCATCTTGGCTTCGGAAGATTTTACACTTAAACTTCGGAAGATTTCATCTTGGCTTCGAAAGATTTTACACTTAACCTTTGGAAGATTTCATCTTGGCTTTGGAAGATTTTACACTTAACCTTCGGAAGATTTCATCTTGGCTTCGGAAGATTTTACACTTAACCTTCGGAAGATTTCATCTTGGCTTCGGTAGATTTTACACTTAACCTTCAGAAGAATTCATCTTGGCTTCCGAAGATTTTAAGCTTCGGAAGAGATCTAAGCTTCGGAAAAAATCTAAGCTTCGGAAGATTTCTAAGCTTTGGAAGAAATCTAAGCTTTGGAAGATTTCTAAGCTTCGGAAGATTTCTAAGCTTCAGAAGAAATCTAACCTTCAGAAGATTTGCAAACATAAGTGTTCACAACGCATGACTAAGATCCACAGCGCATGGCTAAGTCTCCATAACGCATGATCAAGTCTCCACAGCGCATGACTAAGTCTCCACAACACATGACTAAGTCTCCACAGTGAATGACTAAGGTTCATTGCGGACAGTTTATGCCTACAGCGAACATGTGTGCATACTTGAAAGGTCTACAGCAGACATGCATGTATACTTAAAAGGTCTACAGCGGACATGCATGCATACTTAAAAGGTCTACAGCAGACATGCATTGTCCACAGCGAATGACTAAGGTTCATAGAGGATTACATAAATTTTCTAAGAATCCATAGCGGATAGCCAAGTCCACAGCGAACAACAGATAATCTCAAGTGTCCACAACGGACATGCAAAGTCCACTGTAGATAGTCTAAATGCCTAACTGGCCATAGCGAACACTTTATCCATGCTCAAGTGTCCATAGCGGACAGCTAGTGTCCATAGCGTACAGCTAGTGTCCACAGCGGACACCAAGTCCGTCACCTGCGAATCAACTTATACAGATTCTAGTCCCATACATCACTTCTAAACATATACTTAGCATGGATCTACCAGATTCACACTTAAAACCTAACAAACATCATAGAAATCTGTTAAAAACATTCATCTTCATAAACAAGCATACTTTTCATGGAAAATCATAGTTTGGTTTAGAAACCTTCTTTTTAGTATGCATAACAGTCCTGAATAAGTAGAAAACAAGTAAAAGAGGGGATCTAGAACTCACCTTAACAGCTTTCGTGCAAAACTCCACAAACCAGAGAGCGAACCTGGAGTTCTAGCACCTAAACACGTAAAAACAAGCAACTAAACACATGGAACTCGGTCCAGAAGCTGTAACCTGACTGAAACCGAGAAGAAAACACCTTAAAATTTTACCTTCTGAAGATTTCTTCCACTTTCTCACTCTAGAACCAGATGGGAGCTTCTTCTCTCACTAGATTCGTACGTTGAATGTATGGGGAGAGAAAGTATGGGCGGCCATACCACCTTTTTAAACCCATTATGGGTAGGTTTGGCTCTTGTATACTTTTGACCCTTGCTTTTAAAATAAAGTCACTTTTGCCCCCCTTTATTTTCTTTTCTTTTCCTTTTTTGAAATTTTTCGGTATTACACACTTGTATGTGGACTCATCCGCATTTGACAGAACACATCTGCATTTGATGTTTCAATTATCCGCATTTGAGTTAATGCAGCCGTATTTTTCTTATACTCATCTGCATTTTGTGAGTTAAAATAACCGCATTAGTTTAATATCTTAAGTTGATCAAAGGGGCATCCGCATTAACTATAGTGCATCCTTATTTGTATACATGAATCATCCTTATTTGTAATGACACATATGCATCCGTATTTTTGTTTGCCAACTCATCTCCTTTAGTTGAGTTAGCATTCATATTTCCATGCTGATTGCATCCGCAATAGAAGAATGCGCAGCCGCATTTGTTATCAAACTTTCGTCCGTATTTGTTACAACAATTAAACAAATTTGATTTTGGTTTTCTGATGTTTGATCACCCTTATTCAATCCAAGTTATACAAATCATAGAATATCTTCATGAGATACATGAACTAGTAATGAATCATCTTTGATTATGAACCATCCATTCGATTTTAACGTTGAATTGAATGTTAACAGAACTAATTGTGGATCTTCTTCGATGAACTGGCTTTATGATGAATAGTACACTCAAACTTGTTTTCTTCTTTTTCTTTGATTTTGATCTAAATCTAGTTTAATTACATCGAGTTATGAAGTGATAAACGATTGAATGATTTATCATCTTCAAATCGTACCATATTTGAACTGATTTATTGATTTCTTTTTGATTTTGTTGATGAAAAGATGGGTTTTCGATGAACAGTGAATTTGTTCTTCATTTTTCTTGTTTTCCTCTTTTTTCTTGACATCATAAAATTGAAATTAGATCTGAAATGTAGATGAATCGATGAACCAACTCTAGCACCATTTAACAGGGTAACAATCAATAAGGATCAAATATATTAGATGATTTCTATGATGATTGTAGATGCACACACAATAATTAATGATCAAAGCAGTCAGAAATACTCCTGATGTTCATTGTTGATAAGAAGACTCAATATTACAATAGGGGTTTTTGTGTATTCTTTGTGTGAGGGTTACAAAAGTTGTCTAAGAGTTACAAAAATGGTAAAAACTTTATCTATTTATAGGTCAGATACTATGACCTATAATCTAGGAATACTTAGTACAAAATACAAACAAAAGTATCTGCATAAGTTGTTCTTCAGCCGTATTTGTTCTTTGTACATTTGCATTTGTTTTTGCGCATGTATAAGTCTTGTCCGAATTTGTTGTACTTAGGCATAAGTATTTGTTTGTGACCACCCCCATTAGTCTTATGCGGGTAGATAAATGCTCTCAGCATTTGTCTTTGTTAACTCGCAAAGAGTATGAGGCTGAATATTAATTAGCTTTTTCTTGTGTCTGAATTACTTCAAGCTTTATCTGCAAAAATCCACAATTGTATATTTCTAACAAGAACAAATTCCATCAGTTGAATTGGCATGCATGATCCTTTAAGGGTCCAAGAAATAGTTAGTTACTCATTTACTTACTTGTATTGTGTGTGCATCTACATGCACATCACATACACTACAGTTATGGCATCATCATCCTTAGCAAGACACGCATGCAAAATGGAACCTGAGGTTCATGATGTCCCTTTATATTCTTTGAGTACCAAATCACGTCCCCCTTAGATGTCATCATCTGGTATACATTACTGACACAAGCCTATGATAGATCAAGACATATGATCCCAAGAACCGGAAGTAGTACCCAGGCACCATAGTTAAGATGATTCATAAGGAAAGTGTTTCATTACTACCACTTGGTCTCCATAACAAACCAGATACCAGATGTACTTTACCTACCCTACCTTGCACTATTCATATGGCTATTGCTACTTTAGTGGCTTCGTATAATTATATGTGATGTGGTTTAGAGAGTGAACTCCCTAGGATACAAGATAGACAGAGGCACATTAGCCGGGCATTTGTTAACCTTCAAGGACGTGTGGCTGAGTCTTTGGATCGTTATGCAATGCAAGCAGAAGAACTTAGAGCTTTGAGAGGATAAGCTACAGATCTCACACCTCGTTTGATGTTTGTTTAGGACCAACTACATTAGGCCTTAGTGAGGATACATGATTAGAGGAACAGTTGGAGCCTGAGGAGATTCCATAAGAAGATCCAAAGGAGGCCCGTGGAGGATCCAATAGAGATGGATGAGAATAGAGATGGATCTGTCATCTTAGACTTACTTATTTTATTTTTCTTTTGGTTAGACTTCATAGGGTTATTTCATAACATATACAAGAAGGGCTGTTTCCCACCCAACTTAACAAAAACCTAAATATTTTAACATAGATTTAATATTTTATGAGCTACTTACAACTTAGTTATCATTGTTATTAATTTGGTTATAAATGTTATGATTGTGCATGTTGGGTCTGAAAAATAGTCTAATATTATCAAGGCAGTCAAAGTCAACAAAAGTCAACATTAAAGTCAAAGTCAACCCAAAAGTCAAGACGACAAGTTCGGAACGAAGATTAGTAGTGAGTTGTTGAAGATACAAAGAACACGGGTCTTAGAGTTAATATATATTTTGTTGTCAACAAAATATATATTTAATCTTTATTTGTCTACTTTGTGTCTTAATTGTAATTTCATAATTATCATGATTTAATCATAGTCTAGGGGGCTAAATGTCAATAAGTCTAATTGTCATTAGACTATATATAACTAGAGTCCTTAGTGTGTTTAGTAAACTTGATTGAGCAAGATTTGAGGGTTTTCATGTAATTAACATCTTATGCAAATCAATATGGATCAAATGGGGGTTTTTCATTGATGTTCATGTGTGTTCATCCAAGTTCTTCATGTTTTATCATTTTGATCCAAATCTTCATTACTATTTGATGATTCAAGTGCTCTTGGGACAACATTTTGGTATCAGAGCAAAGGCTTACATTGAGCACTCTAATTTCTTCAAAGTAACAACGCCGGAGGCACAACCCAGCCAATTAAGGCTAGGAGCGCATCGTCGACAGAAGGGACGAGTAAACCGGTGCACACCTGAAGGCAAACTGGCACCCAACCCAAAGATGAAAAATCTTCTATACCAGATCATCAATCTAGGGGGAGATTGAAGATCATTATATAGTTGACTTATTGGTGCTGATCACGATGAAAGACGTTGATAATAATAGACTAAGGGGGAGTATTGTTGGATCTGAAAAATAGTCTAATATTATCAAGGCAGTCAAAGTCAACAAAAGTCAACATTGAAGTCAAAGTAAACGCAAAAGTCAAGATGACACGTTCGGAACGAAGATTAGTAGTGAGTCGTTGAAGATACATAGAACACGGGTCTTAGAGTTAATATATATTTTGTTGTCAACAAAATATATATTTAATCTTTATTTGTCTAGTTTGTGTCTTAATTGTAATTTCATAATTGTCATGATTTAATCATAGTCTAGGGGGTTAATGTCATTAAGTCTAATTGTCATTAGACTATATTTAGCTAGAGCCATTTGTGTGTTTAGTAAGCTTGAATGAGCTAGATTTGAGGGTTTTCATGTAATTAACATCTTATGCAAATCAATATGTGTTAGACCCTGAAAGGATCATACTTGCCAACTCAAGAAGTGGTTGGAGGTTGTTCTGGTTGGAGAACATTAGTTACAGAAAACAACAGAAGAACACAGAAGACATCATCGACAAAAGACAACAGAAGACAAGAAAAGATAAGTATAGAGCACCCGCATTTGTTAATGCTGATGACTAGTGAACAAATGCTGACAAGTGTTTGTTCACCCACATTAACAAATGCGGATCAAGACAACTAATGCTGAACAGAAGTGTTCATCCTCATTTGTCCATGCGGATGAACTGAAGAAATGCTAACAAAGATTGCTCACCCGCATTAGTCCATGCGGATGAACAACAGTAAATGATGACAAGACTTATTCATCCGCATTAACTAATGCGGCTGAGCAAAAACAAATTGTGACTACAAACAATAAATGCTGATGAAGACTTGTTCATCCGCATGAACTAATACGGATGAACAACTTACACTGTTTTATACTTATTTTGTACTTAGACTAGATTCACTTATATAGATCAGGGTTAGTTTAGTCTTTTGTACAGGAAATGTATACGCCCTATAAATAAGGTCACATACCCTAACTTTGTAAGCTTTTGGTCTTCAACTGTTATAACATCAATATTATACGTTAGTGACTTTGGTGTTCATGTACTGCATTTACTCAAACAATTATTTCAGGTTCATCTATTCTGTAATATAGTGATTCTGCAACTATATTACTGACTTAGTCTGCATATTTGATCCTAGGTTGAGTCACATCAACCGAGAATCTTACTCTCAAACCCAGTCAATTGGTATCAGAGCCTTGGATCTTAAATTCATCACAGAATCATCTCGGATTTTGGGTGAAAATCGATTGAACTGTAGACTGAGTTGTTCATCAGCAAGATCTACTCTTCTGATAAACAAACATCCTGTAATCGAACACCACAAAGTACAAAATCTTCAGATCTGCTGTTGTCGAACCCAACAACACAAAATCAAGAACTTAGAACTCCTTCAAATCTACAGATCTAAACTTAACAGGCCTGTTCTTGACCCAAAACAGAAGATTTGAAGAAAAACACACTGTTCGAACTTAGAATCAACTTAAAACAGTATTCAACAAGTTAAAATCAGTTTAACTAACATGGATTCCTATAATCATTCTGAAATTGGTCATGCATCTAAACCTCCTATGCTTATAAATCGTTTTCAAATCAGAGTTTAAGCAATGGAAAAATCGTTTATAGGTGTAGATCCTGACTACTGGATATCGATTTGCAAAGTTCCCCACATTCCACTATCCCTAAATGCTGCTCAGGATGCTCAAAACAGAACTGCAAGATTTCCATTGAGGATACCAACTTAAATTTTGTTGATGAAGAATACAAGAAAATCAAGATTGATCTTAGAGCTTATTCCATTCTTACACAAGCTCCTAAAATGGATGTTCTTAAAAGATTAGAAAAATATGGTACTGCAAAGGGGGTCTGGGATGCTCTACAGATTATGTGTGAGGGTAGCAGTGAAGTTACAGAATTCAACAAAGACAAGTTGATAAATCAGTATGAGACATTTCATCATACCAAAGGAGAGTCTATCTCTAGACAGCTTCATAGATTTGTGCAACTAGTAAATGACCTTGAAATTATGGTGGTCACTTATAAGGAGAAGGAACTAAACAAGAAAATGTTGCACAGCAAGCCTGAAAGCTGGAAACAGAATGTTACAATGTTGAAGAATACTCTTGATTTGGAGAGTACTAGCTTGGATATCATGATTGCAAAAATTGAGGCTCTTGAACTTGATGAAAGGAGTAGAAATCTGAGTGGACCTCAAGTCATTGAGGCTTACAAGTTTCCATCTGAAACTCATTCGGTTGAAAATGCCTTTGTTACTGAAGAAGAAGACTTTCTGTCATCAAGAGATCAAACAAGAACAACAGGATTTTGTGCTGCTCCACAACCTCAAAAACAACCATCTTCTGCTCAACCCACTGTATCTCCTAACAACATGCATGATGAGCAAAACTTTGAAGAACAAAAGGCAACTTACAATGCCTTTGTTGCTAGCTTTAAAGCCTACCTTGGGGGAGACTCACATCAGCTCATCTGATTCAAGAAGATCTAGAAGAAATGGATCATGATGATGTGGAAGAAATGGATTTGCAATGGCAGATGGCCATGATTGCTATGAGAGCAAAGAAATTCTTTCGTAAAGGGAAGAATCTGAGCCTTAATGAGAACACCAAACTGGGATATGACAAATCTAAAGTTAAATGCTTCAACTATGGGATGGCTGGTCATTTCTCTCGGGAATGTAACTCTCCCAGGAGAAACAATACAAGCTATAAAAGACCATCACATGACCAGCATTCTACTCAGCACAATACCAACTATCATCCAAGCAACAACAATCAACAGTAACAACAGAGTCAGCAACAGCAACCTCACTGAAGACAACCTCTGCTGACACATCAATCTGAAGGAAGCAGTCAGCAGACATCAAATGCTCTTGTCATCAGACAAGATGGAGTGTGTGACTGGAGCCTGTATACAGAGGAAGTCCAACCTCAATTCCAGAACCATGCTCTAATGGCTCATATCAATGATGGTCCTTCTCCAATACCATCAGAGGTAAAATCTAACTTATGTTCTGAGAGGTGTGTTCTTGAAGTACAGGGGTACAGAGAACACAATCATAAACTGGACAATAAAATAAAAGAAGAAAAAGTAAAATCAGAAATGCTCAAACAAGAAATGAGAATTTTTGAAATTAAAATCAAGTTTTGCTGTCTGACATGGAAATACTTCATGGAGAGAAGTATGCCCTTGCAACTAAAAATGAAAGGTTAACTGAACTGTTAACCGAGTCAAAAGCTGAGCAATCAGCTACTGAAGTGAAACTTGAAAAGTTTCAGCTGTCTTCAGTCAAGCTGCAAGAGCTACTAATCTCCCAAAGAAAGGCTAAAGATATGACCGGGATAGGCTACAAAACTTGTCCTCCTCCATATAATGATAACTACACTGTTATGCCTGAGTCACTTACTCAATCAGATACAAAAGAATCTAAAATTATTGAAACCAAATCAATGATTTCTTAAACAACAAATCCTCAAAACAAACTAGGTGTTTACATTGAAACTGATGAGGATAAAATCAGATTGGGTCATCCTATCAAAATCAAGGAGTGCTCAGACAAGCCTATGGTTATCAAGAAACCAAAGAGCCCAGTCAAAGCTATTATGCCTTTTGTTAAATTTGTTTCACAAAATCTTAAATTGAAGCATAATGCTGAATGCTCAGTGAAACCATCTGCTGAAAGCAGATCTGATTATGAGATAATATCTCCTAAAAATTCAAGCAAATCAGATAAAGTTTCATTGAACTTCAAGGATAAAACCAAAGTTCCCGTAGTTACCAAAGGAAAAACCACTTTTGTTCAAAAATCTAAAGTGAAATCAAGTTCACCATCTTCATCAAATATCAGACAAGGAATTGGGTTTGATATTTTCAACTAAGAACAGGTAGAACAATTCGATAGGGAAATAAGGCAATACAAAAAGAAGCAGCATTAGTCCCACAAAGCAAAGCAAAATAGCGTTGTGAAACAATCTGTTGCTACCCCAAAGACTGTTCTGTCTTCCTCATCTAAGCTAAAAAGCAAGCAACCCTATTGTGATTTTTGTGATATGTCAAATCACACCATAGATGAATGCTACTTCATCAAGTACTGTTCTGTCTGTAACATGAACAACCATTCTACAAGAAATTGTCATTTTAATAAATACTGTTCATTGTGTGATATGACAAATCACAACACAGCTGATTGTTACTTCAATCAGAAAGGCTTGAAAACAACACTAAACAAGCCAATTTCATCAATCTCAACTGATAAAGTCAGACATAAAAGTCTGACAAAACAAAACAAACCTCTGAAATCTCTTCAAAAGAACAACATCAAAATGATTTCAGAAAACAAAAAACATAATCATCATGTTCACAAGAATCAAAAGGAAAGGTTTGTTTACTCTTCTGACTCGACAGAGGAAATTGATGAAATCAAACATCAAAAGAACAATAGAAAATCACTGAAATCCTCTTCTTTAAAAAATCAAACAAAAGGTAAGTATCATGAGGTTACAGTGATTGATGCAAAAGGTCAACCCAAGACCATCCTGGCTTGGGTTCTTCCATCTAACTAGTTCTTGGTGCATGTAGGGTCATTCATACAGGTCTAATAGTTTGTGGTATGTGGACAGTGGATGCTCCCGACACATGACAGGAGATAGTTCCCTCCTTCATGATTTCAAGCACATTCAAGGAACTATTGTGGCATTCAGCGGAGATTCACAGGGTGGTAGAATTACAGGAGAAGGTTCAGTGACGAATGGGATTCTGAGCTTTGACAAAGTCAATTACTGCGAGCAACTGAACTTCAATCTACTCAGTGTATCCTAGATTTGTGACAAGAAATATTCTACTCATTTCACTGACACTCATTGCTACATCTTGAAACCAGGATTTTATATTCCTGAAGAATGGGTTGTCTTGAAGACTCAGAGGAAGAATAACACCTATATTTTGAACCTTAATTCTACTCGTCCATCAGAAGAGACATGTCTATTGTCTAAAGCATCATTTGATGAATCACAACTTTGGCATAGACGCTTAGGACACACGAATTTTAAAAATATGAATAGATTGGTCAAAGGGAACCATGTAATTGGTCTTCCTCAAAAGGAATTTCATTTTGTTGACCACTATACCGTGTGTCTCAAAGGAAAACAACATAAATCATCTCATAAGCCAAAACTTGTGAACACTAACAATTGTCCATTGAAGTTACTTCATATGGATCTCTTCGGGCCGACTCACGTCATGAGTATTGGTAAGAAGCATTATTGTTTAGTGATCATTGATGACTTTACTCGATTCACATGGGTCTTCTTCCTACTTCATAAGAATGAGCGTCCCAAATAATAATAGATTTTATAACCAAAATTGAAAATCAACTTGATTTAAAAGTAAAATCTATTAGAAGTGACAATGGGACGGAATTTAAAAATGAAAGCTTGAGTTCATTTTGCATAACAAAAGGCATTATTCATCAGTTCAGTGCAGCTCGTACTCCATATCAAAATGGAGTTGTTGAAAGAAGGAATAGAACACTGATTGAAGCAGCAAGAAAAATGCTAGCTGATGCAAAACTACCAATTACATTTTGGGCAGAAGCAGTTAACACTTCATGTTTTGTGAAAAATCGAACTCTAATAATCAAAGAACACAATAAAACTCCTTATGAACTTCTTTTTCATAGAAAACCATTCATTGGATTTTTGAAGTCATTTGGTTGTCCTGTCTCAATATTGAACACCAGAGACCATTTAGGAAAGTTTGCTCCTAAGTCTGACGAGGGATTCTTCGTGGGATATTCCTTAGTGTCTAAGGATTTTAGGGTGTTTAATCCTAGATTAGACATCATAGATGAATCAAAAAATATTCAATTCAATGAGAATTTGTTTCCCAAATCATCAAATGGTCCTGACTGGTTGTTTGATATTGATTCATTTACAAGATCTTTTGATCAGTTCAATTTGTCAAATGCAGGAACGTCAGGGTCAGTTGAAAGAAGAACAGACTTCCCAATGATTCCTCCTTCTACTGATCAAGACAATAAAGAGGTGCCGTTACAAGCTGATCCTATCCGGAAAGTTACACAAAATGAAAGTATCTCAACAGATGTTCGTAGCAGTTCAATGCGATCTCCTACAGCTGAACCTTCAACTGAAGTGAGACATTCAGAACCAACTCATGCACCAGCTGATACTAACAGAGATGGAAATGATGAGAGTATTCAGAGTGCTACTGAAGCTGAAGATGTTGTACCCTCTGATTCTGATCATCACTCTCCCACACTACAACAACAAGATGCCTCACACCAAAATGATCTGAATGTCTCCAATCTTGATGTGGCCATTGCTGGTGATTTGATTCCAATTACCAGGACACACAAGTATCATCATCCAATGTCCAACGTTATTGGTGATTTAGACGAGTGGGTGACACGAAGAAAGTCAAGCATAGCAAACATCTCCTTGTTTTCTTGTTTTCTGTGTCAAACAGTACCCAAAAACATTAAAGAGGCATTACAAGACAATAGCTGGATTGAGGCAATGCAGGAAGAGTTACTGCAGTTCAAGAAATAGGAAGTATGGCAGCTGGTGGATCTTCCCGAAGGTCTATTCCTTATCGGCACCAGATGGTTGTACCTAAACAAGACTAATGACAGAGGGATCGTCATCAGAAACAAAGCAAGATTGGTACCACAGGGCTATACACAAGAAGAAGGAATAGACTATGATGAAGTGTTTGTCCCTGTTGCCAGATTAGAAGCAATATGTCTCTTTCTTGCATACTCAGCATCCATGAAATTCACTGTCTATCAAATGGATGTGTAACACCCGGATTTTTAAGAATAAAAGGGAAGAAAAGAAGAAAATGTAATAAAACCCAAATAGAGGGGTTAAAAGTGTGCAAAGTACAAAATATAATATAATTTTGTACAAAAAAAACATGGCCGCCCATGCCATGTTACTTTTCACCTTTTTGCATTCGGATTTTCTAGAGAGAGTAAGAAGAAGAGCAGAATTCGGACTTTGAAGAAAGAAGAAGGAGAATTCGAATTCAAGGTAAGAATTTATCATTTTAAATTGTTCTTGGCCGGCCTATGCCTTGGTTGTATGCTTATGTGTGTTCGGGTGTGTGTGTGTTTTTGGTGGGTTTCTAGGCGGTTGCACTCAAATTTGCATTCGGTTGTGAAAAGTCTACACGAAAGTTGCATAAGGTGAGTTCTAGAACCCCCTTTTTACATATTTTAACTGATTTTGGGGCTAGAAATGCATGTATATATGTTTTTATGAATGTGGGTTTTATACCATATGAATGTGTATGTGTGAATATGGGTGGGTTATGATTTTGGGTGTTCTTGATGTTATGATGATGCCATGTTCATATTATGATGCTTAAATGCTAGAACTAAGTTAGAACAGGTTGAATTGGTGATGTTGGGACTGATTATGATGTTATGAGTTGGTTGCCCATGCTCGTAAATTTGGCCCATGCGCCCAAATAGTATCGATGCACCTAGAGTCGGCTGAATTTGGCTAAGTTTCCATGCGCCCAAAACTGCCCATGCGCCTAGGCATTCATGCGTCTGCATAGTGCCCATACGCCTAGAAATGCCTAGAATGACTAAGTGTTGGGTCATGCACCTCAATAGTGTTCCCATGCGCCCAGAACCTTTCCCATGAGCCTGTGTTCCCATGCGCCCAGAAGGCCATGCGCCTGCATAGTGCCCATGCGCCTAAGACGTAGATTATCTTCTGAAATTTTGGGGAAAAGGTAAAGTGTAGGCTTTGACTTGGGATGTTCCCGGGGGTGATGTAAGTTGACTTTATGATGTCATATGTGATGTGATGATGCTATGTATGGTATGGTTATGTTTATGTTATGTTCCTTGTCATGTATGTTAACTTTCGTGGCTTTGCGTGGTATGATTAATATCAATAAACGTAAAGTAGTATGTAATGAAAAGCGGAAAGATAATGAAAAAAAGAACGTAAAGTATGAAAGAATGCATGCATTAAAGAAAAAATGAATGAATGGATGAGTTTTGCCCCGGTACTAGTGCCAGGCTTTGTGCGCAATGAATGGAGGTCTATTTATAGTCTTCGGCCTAGTACCCGCTTTGTGCCTACGTTTGGGGTAAACTTATGTATGGGATCCTTGTCGCTTGCCTCGATACTAGTGCCAGGCTTTATGCGCAATGAATGGGGGTCTATTTATAGACTTCGGCCCAATACTCGCTTTGTGCCTACGTTTGGGGTACAGCTGATGACATTGATCTGGAAGGAATGAACGAATGATGGTTAATGAATGAAATGTACGGTATGAAAGTAATGAATGGTAATGGATGATAATAATGATATTATCTTTGTGTACGTATGTTGTATGATCACGTATGAAAGTAAAGAATGGTTTTAAACGAAAGAAAAATATTTTATTTTATAAAACTAGAACTCACTCAGCAACGCTAACTTTTATGTGTTTCCAGTTGGCAGGTAATGTTTCTGAGGATGGCACGGGGCAGCTACTTGGATTATTTTGGATGGCATCCATTTCATGTTATGATAATGTTTTTGTGATGTAATGCAAATTATGATATTTTGTAACAGTTAACTACAATGTATTATTTTGCAAAAGTAATTATAATGAAATGGTTTAAAATTATTCCTCTGCAATGTTTTAGAAATTGTAAATGTAAATTATATGTTTTATGTGCGATGATTGTCCAACCGTGAGCGTCCCGGGATCGGGGCCTTACAAGTTGGTATCAGAGCCAAAGTTTAACTGAATTGGGTAAATATTTTCAAAAGAAACCTAAACTTAAACTGAGAATAGGACAAGGGGGAAGGGATGCCAGTCCGAGTAGCTGCATGCCATCAGGTATTTTCTTAATGTTAACCTGTATTATGTGCGCATGCTATGTGATTTATGTGCTTCTTAGCAGATTTAGATACTGATGAAGTCAGGATAGGAAATGCTTGGGGTATGAAGAGTAATGTAAGTGGCTAATCACAACTGGCCACTGTAATTAGGAACTTACTATACTTGACATAAACTAAGCTATTACCTTGAATGACCATGTTAGTGTTTGAATGTTATAGTGTGTCAGAGGATGGCCGGTGGTAGATCTTCGAAGGCTTCTTGAGGTGGAGGTCGTGGTGGACGTGGTACTGGACCACGGCTCATGAGAGGAAGGCCTAGGGCTGAAGAGGTGGCTCATGAAGAGCCCGAGGCCCCTCATCCGGAGGGTGGTGATGAAAGTGTTAACTTAAGGGCCTCAGCGAAGGAGGCGGTGGTGGAAGAGGTTCACCTGGTCATGCAGACGATCTTACCGTCTGTGGTGACTGAGGTGATCAAAGTTGTGCGAGAAGGAGAGAGGAAGGAGATGAACAGGTCCTCGGGAGGGAGAGAGCAACCGGAGACTGAGACGGTTGTCTCAACTGATGAGGAGGAGGCAGAAGAGCCTATGCCTGAGGCAGCATGAGGCTGTAACTATAGGGCATTTCAAAGATGCAAGCCCCCAACTTTTGATGGAAATGGCACTGCTGCTGCTGCTCACCGGTGGGTGAGAAAGATGGAAACTGTTCAAGATATCAGCGAGTGCTGGGAAGATCAGAAGGTGAAGTTTGCCACCCACTCATTTGTGGACTTGGCCCTGTGTTGGTGGGACAATATTGTCCAGGCCAAGGTTAGTAGGGCGATTGGCAGGATGAGGTGGATTGAGTAGAAGAAACTAGTGATCGAGGAGTTCTGTCCTCACCGAGAGCTCGACAAGGTTGAGAGGGAGTTCCTGCAGCTGGAGGTGGGAACCATGACGCATCAGCAATACGCCACCAAATTCAACGAGATGGCACGATTGGTTCCGGATCAGGTGACACCTCTGTCGCGAAAGATCAAGAGGTATATTCAGGGCTTGCCGGCGGATATCCGCAGGCATATGATCGCCGCCCGGCCGAGTACGTTCAGGTCGATGGTTGATTTGGCGGGTAGGATGTACGATGAAAGGGAGGTGGTGGTGGCTGAGGTGAGTAAGAAGGGTGGTTGTGACCGGACTGGAATGGGAAAAGGTTTGGACGTGGAGGGGCCGCTCCAAACAACAAAGTTGCGAGGATGGATGACCGACGTGTGGTAACACCCGGTGCGGGGTCAAAGAGGTGTGGAAAATGTGGGAAAGAGCACACCAGATAGTGTAGGTTGGGATCCAATGTCTGTTTCAGGCGTGGAAGGACAGGACATGTGGCGAAGGACTGCAGGGTAAGGAGTATAACTGTGGCGAGGGCCACATGATTAATGAATGCAAGAAGCCGAGGGCTGAGAGATCCGGGGCGAAGAAAACAGCCGGGACTGAAGGGTTGAAAGCTAGCGCCATGGCTTTCAAGATGACCAGGGAGGAGGCTAGGACGGACCCCGATGTTGTGTCAGGTACGTTTTGAGTAAACCAAACTCTTGCTTCTGTGTTTTTTGATTCAGGTGTTAGTAGGAGTTTTATTTCTACTGCTTTCTGTGCTAAGTTGCCTGTTAGTAGTAGAAGTTTTGATGAGCCCTTCGATGTAGAAATTGCCATAGGTAAATCTACCAGGATTGTTGATCTGATAGAAGGTTGTGATATAGAACTAGAAGGTTATAAGTTTCCTGCTAGACTGTTTGTGATGACCTTAGGCGGGTTTGATGTAGTCCTAGGAATGGATTGGTTGGCGGACTATGAGGCGAGCATTGTGTGTCGCAAGAAGATGATTAATCTGACAGCGCCTGACGGGAGTTCAGTGACAATTCACGGCGATTGAGTTACGACGATTCCAAAGGTGATTTCGATGGCTATGGCGGGAAAGTGCATGAGGCGTGGATGTAGTGCCTACTTGGCCCACGTGAAGGATGTAGATACGCTAACACCACAACTGTTAGATGTACCGGTTGTGTGTGAGTTCCCAGATGTGTTTCCCGATGACTTACCAGGTGTGCCACCGGACCACGAGATCGAGTTCCAGATTGACTTGATACTGGGTGCCCAGCCTGTTGCTAAGGCACCGTATCGGTTGGCTCCGACCGAGATGAAGGAATTGATGGAGCAACTACAAGAGTTGCTTGATAACGGGTTCATTAGACCGAGTATCTCTCCTTGGGGTGCTCCGGCCTTATTCGTGAAGAAGAAGGATGGTAGCATGAGGATGTGTATTGACTACTGTGAGTTGAATAAGTTGACGGTGAAGAATTTGTACCCGCTACCGAGGATTGATGATTTGTTTAATCAGCTCCAAGGTGCTACTTGGTTCTCAAGAATAGACCTTCAATCTGGTTACCATCATTTGAAGGTGAAGGAGCAAGATATTCCTAAAAAAGCTTTTCGCATGCGTCATGGACACTACGAGTTTCTCGTTATGTCTTTTGGTTTGACCAACACGGCAGCTGCTTTTATGGACCTGATGAATCGAGTGTGTCGGCCAATGTTGGATAAATTAGTGATTGTGTTTATCAATGATATCTTGATTTATTCGACGAGTAAGGAGGAGCATGCCGGTCACATTCGGGAGGTGATGGAGACGTTAAGAAGGGAGAAGTTATGTGCCAAGTTCGCCAAGTGCGCGTTCTGGTTGCGTGAAGTACAGTTTTTGGGTCACGTGGTGAATCCCGAGGGTATTATGGTAGACCCGGCAAAGGTGGAAGCGGTGATGCAATGGAAGTCTCCAAAGACGCCATCCAAGATTCGTAGTTTCTTGGGGTTGGCGGGATATTATAGGAGATTCATTCAAGATTTCTCTAAGATAGCTTCTCCGTTGACTAAGTTGACCCGCAAGGATGTGAAGTTTGTATGGGGTCAAGATCAAGAGAAGGCCTTTGAGGAGTTAAAAGCAAGGTTGACTCAGGCTCCTGTTTTATCATTACCCGAAGGAAGCGAGGACTTAGTGGTCTATTCAGATGCTTCTTACTCGGGGTTGGGTTGCGTGTTGATGCAGCGAGGAAAGGTTATAGCTTATGCATCCCGACAATTGAAAGTTCATGACGTTAACTACCCTACTCATGACTTGGAGCTGGCAGCTGTGGTCTTTGCACTAAAGATTTGGAGGCACTACTTATACGGGACGAAGTGCACCATATTCACTGACCACAAAAGCTTGAAGTACTTCCTCTAGTAGAAGTATTTGAACATGACGCAAAGGAGATGGTTGGAGCTCTTAAAGGATTATGATTGCAAGATCCATTACCATCCAGGCAAGGCCAACATAGTGGCGGATGCCCTCAGCCGAAAAGAGAGACCCGAGCCGATTTAGGTGAAGGCTTATCAGTTGATTATGACCTCTGATGTGATGAAGCAGGTCAAGGAGTTTCAAGATGAGGCATTGAAAGAAGATCGTCTTAACTCCTAAAGGATGAGAGGTATGGTTGCGGAATTGGGTGAAAACACTCTTGGTGTTAGAACCCGATTCGGAAGGATGTGGATTCCTTGTTATGGGGATCTACGTGGGAAGATAATGGATGAAGCTCATAAGACTTGATACTCCATTCATCTCGATGCTACAAAGATGTATCAAGATATGAAGAAAGATTATTGGTGGCCGGGTATGAAGCACGATGTAGTGGAGTATGTGAGTAAGTGCCTTACTTGCTTGCAAGTGAAGGCCGAGCATCAGAAGCCGTACGAGAAGATCCAACCATTGGATATACCGGAGTGGAAGTGGGAGCATATCACCATGGACTTTATCATGAAGCTACCGCGTACCGCGAAAGGGTATGATGCCATATGGGTGATAGTTGGTCGTTTAACGAAGTGTGCTCACTTCCTACCGATCCGAGAGGTTGGTGGATTTGTTCATTAAAGAGATTGTGACTCGTCATGGTGTGCAGGTGTCTATTGTTTCCGATCGTGATACCCGGTTTACATCTAAATTTTGGAAGAAATTCCATGATGCTATGAGGACGAGGTTACATATTAGCATGGCTTATCATCTAAAGATGGATGGTCAGTCAGAGAGAACCATTCAGATGCTAGAAGATATGCTTCGGGCATGCGTCATTGACTTTGGAGGAAGTTTGGATGACCACTTACCGTTAGCTGAGTTCTCGTATAATAATAGTTATCATGCCAGTATTGGTATGCCCCCTTATAAGATGCTATACGGTAGGAGGTGTCGAACACTCGTTTGTTGGGGTTATATTGGATAGAAGGAGTTGGGAAGTATTGAGGTGATCGAGGCTACGACTGAGAAGCTTGAGAAGATTAAAGCCTTTATGAAGGCAGCTAAAGATAGGCAGAAGTCGTATGCTGACAAGGGACGTAGGCCGATTGAGTTCTAGGTGGGTGATAGAGTTATGTTGAAGGTCTCACCTTGGAAAGGTATCATTCAGTTCAGAAAGCAGGGCAAGTTAAGTCCGAGGTACATAGGGCCTTTTCGAATCATTTCTCGAGTAGGAGAGGTGACCTATAGGTTGGAGTTACCTGATGAGTTAAGTAGAATTCACCCTACATTCCATGTATCTCATATGCGGAAGTGTTTACCTGACGAAGATATGGTTGTACCACTGGAAGATATTGAAGTTGATGAAAGGCTCAATTATGTGGAGCAACCCGTGGAAATCATTGATCGCAAGGAGAAAAGGTTAAGGAATAAAGTGGTTCCCCTTGTGCGTGTACAGTGGAAGCACAGGAAAGGATCCGAGTCTACGAGGGAGACTGAAGAAGGGATGAGGCAGTATTACCCACATCTGTTTGAGGAATAACAGGTTTCGGGGATGAAACCAATATAAGGGGGGTGGACTTATAACACCCAGATTTTTAAGAATAAAAGGGAAGAAAAGAAGAAAATGTAATAAAACCCAAATAGAGGGGTTAAAAGTGTGCAAAGTACAAAATATAATATAATTTTGTACAAAAAAAACATGGCCGCCCATGCCATGTTACTTTTCACCTTTTTGCATTCGAATTTTCTAGAGAGAGAAAGAAGAAGAACAAAATTCGGACTTTGAAGAAAGAAGAAGGAGAATTTGAATTCAAGGTAAGAATTCATCATTTTAAGTTGTTCTTGGCCGGCCTATGCCTCAGTTGTATGCTTATGTGTGTTCGGGTGTGTGTGTGTTTTTGGTGGGTTTCTTGGCTGTTGAACTCAAATTTGCATTCGGGTGTGAAGAGTCTACACGAAAGTTGCATAAGGTGAGTTTTAGAACCCCCTTTTTACATGTTTTAACTGATTTTGGCGCTGGAAATGCATGTATATATGTTTTTATGAATGCGGGTTTAATACCCGTATGAATGTGTATGTGTGAATGTCGGTGGGTTATGATTTTGGGTGTTCTTGATGTTATGATGATGCCATGTTCATATTATGATGCTTAAATGCTAGAACTAAGTTAGGACATGTTGAATTTGTGATGTTAGGACTGATTATGATGTTATGAGTTGGTTGCCCATGCGCCTGGATTTGGCCCATGCACCCGAATAGTATCCATGCACCTAGAGTAGGCTGAATTTGGCTAAGTATCCATGCTCCCAAAACTGCCCATGCGCCTAGGCATTCATGCGCTTGCATAGTGCCCATGTGCCTAGAAATGCTTATAATGACTAAGTGTTGGGTCATGCGCCCCAATAGTGTTCCCATGCGCCCAGAACCTTTCCCATGCGCCCAGAAGGCCATGCGCCTGCATAGTGCCCATGCACCTAAGACTTAGATTATCTTCTGAAATTTTGGGGAAAAGGTAAAGTGTAGGCTTTGACTTGGGAGGTTCCCAGGGGTGATGTAAGTTGACTTTATGATGTCATATGTGATGTGATGATGCTATATATGGTATGGTTATGTTTATGTTATGTTCCTTGTCATGTATGTTATCTTCCGTGGCTTTGCGTGGTATGATTAATATCAATAAACGTAAAGTAGTATGTAATGCATAGCGTAAAGATAATGAAAAAAGGAACGTAAAGTATGAAAGAATGCATGCATTAAAGAAAGAATGAATGAATGGATGAGTTTTGCCCCGGTACTGGTGCCAGGCTTTGTGCGCAATGATTGGAGGTCTATTTATAGACTTTGGCCCAGTACCCAATTTGTGCCTACGTTTGGGGTAAACTTATGTATGGGATCCTTGTCGGTTGCCCCGGTACTGGTGCTAGGCTTTGTGCGCAATGAATGGGGGTCTATTTATAGACTTCAACCTAGTACCCGCTTTGTGCCTACGTTTGGGGTATAGCTGATGACATTGATCCGGAAGGAATGAACGAAGGAAGGTTAATGAATGAAATGTACGGTATGAAAGTAATGAATGGTAATGGAAGATAATAATGATATTATCTATGTGTACGTATGTTGTATGATCGCGTATGAAAGTAAAGAATGCTTTTAAGCAAAAGAAAAGTATTTTGTTTTATAAAACTAGAACTCACTTTTATGTATTTCCAGTTGGCAGGTAATGTTGCTGAGGATGGCACGGGGTAGCTACTTGGATTATTTTGGATGGCATCCATTTCATGTTATGATAATGTTTTTGTGATGTAATGCAAATTATGATATTTTGTAATAGTTAACTACAATGTATTATTTTGCAAAAGCAATTATAATGAAATGGTTTAAAATTATTCCGCTGTAATGTTTTAGAAATTGTAAATGTAAATTATATGTTTTATGTGCGATGATTGTCCAACTGTGAGCGTCTCGGGATCGGGGCCTTACAGGATGTGAAGTGTGCATTTTTGTATGGAAAGATCTCTGAAGAAGTTTATGTGAGTCAACCACCAGGCTTTGAGGATCCTGATTTCCCTCATAGTGTATACAAGCTTGACAAAGCCTTGTATGGTTTACATCAAGCCCCTCGGAAATGGTATGAGACTCTGTCATCTTTTCTCCTTGACCATGGGTATGAAAGAGGAAAGATTGATCAGACTTTGTTCAGAAAGAGAAAAGGAAATGAGATGCTGGTAGTCCAGATATATGTGGATGATATCATCTTTGGCTCTACTAACAAACAGCTCTACAAAGACTTTGAAGATCTTATGCAATCAAAATTCCAGATGAGTGCTATAGGAGAACTCACCTTCTTTTGGGTCTTCAAGTACAACAAACATCCAGTGGAATCTTCATCAACCCGTCCAAATATGTTGATTCTATGTTGAAGAAGTTTCATTGTGCAGACTATCAGTCCATTAGAACACCTGTTGAAACCAAATTGAAGATTGGTCCAGACCCAGATAGAAAATCTATTGATCAGACCCTCTATCGATCCATGATAGGTTCACTTATGTGTTTAACAACCAGTAGACCTGATGTTATGTTTGGTGTTTGTGTATGTGCCAGGTATCAAGCAGATCCCAAGGAATCTCAAGTGAATGAAGTGAAGAGGATATCCAGATATCTTAAGGGCAAACCTGCTCTTGGACTATGGTATCCAAAGGATGGAGACTTCAATCTCTATGCATACACCGACAGTGACTACGGGGGATGCAATTTCAACAGAAAATCCACATCTGGCGGTTATCAATTTCTTGGTCCCAGACTGGTGTCATGGCAGTGCAAGAAACAGACCAATGTTTCTGTATCGACAGCTGAAGCTGAGTACATAGCAGCACCAGCTTTTCGCTCTCAAGTTCTCTGGATTCAAAACCAGCTACTTGATTATGGTTTCAATTTCTTGCACACACCAATTCATATTAACAACACTGCTGCAGTCTTCATAACAAATAATCCAGTTCAACACTCAAAAACAAAACATATTGAAATTAGATATCACTTTTTGAGAGACTGTGCTGAAAAAGGTTTAATCAAGCTGATTTAGGTTAACACAGATAATCAGCTAGCTGATTTGTTTACTAAGGCATTTGACCCAAGTCGGTTTGAATTCTTAGTCCAATCAATCGGCATGATTAACCTTGAGTAAAATCAAAATACAAAATCATCAAAAAAAAATATTCACAAAATTCAAAAAGAAATCAATTTTTGTTGAAGTCCTTGATTTGTACTTCTTATGGGAAGTGATATGATTACAGTCGTTATATCATTCACTGTGCTTAATTCAATATCTTGAAAGACTGACATGACTTACCTGATATGTGGGTAGGCTCAACTTGGAACAGAAGATAAATACTGTGATAAACTAAAGATCACATTCAACTGTGAATGCATCATCTCAGAGCGTGTAAGTATCTAACTTATCCATGTGTGTGTATGTGTAGCAACCTAAACACATCGGGTCATGATACTTTATGAATCTCATTCAACCATCAGTTTCTCCTTTGTTTTGTTGAGAAAAGACCTGGGGAAACAAGCACATAGTGCTGATGTCTAGATCCAAAAAGATTCCTAATAAGGAACACATCCAACACGGATGACAAATAAAACAGAATATAACAAAAAGAATCCCAATGTGGATCACCATCCAAAGTGAAGAGCAAAAAGAATCATAATATGGATCACATTAAATAAGGATCAGGTAAAAGAATCCAAAAATGGATCCCCCATACCAAAATGAATGAGACTATACAGTACATGAGTGTACCCAAAATAGATCCCCCTTTCCAAAATGAATGGATAAGGTAAAAGAATCCCACAATTTAAAGGACCAGGTATTGAAAGTTGTGAAAAAGTTCTACTATACAGTACATGAGGATAGTTGATCTTTCTATGCTTGTGAGTGTGAGGTTCATGTTGAATGCTTAATTCAATCAAAACATGATAATTATCACATGCATTACAATATTGATCAAGTTTGAGTTTAAAAGGACAAATATACCTTCAATCAATAAGCTCATGACAACTTGCACTTATGAAAAATAAGATTGATATGATCCCAAAATTTCAAACAAAAGTGCAAAACAATTAAACAGTTCAGAAATATTGTCCTAAAATTTTATAAATTTTATTTAAAGTTTTTATCCCGCTTGGATATAAACTTTAGGGGGAGTAATAAAATTTTAAAAGGAAATATTTACAAAAACATGAAATTTGCAAACATTAAATTGACAACTTTGTCAAATTAATTGTGTCTGTATGGAAATTACTCCATAATCAGCTTCAGAAGATGCATATGTTCCAAAATCAGTCAAGTTGGGAATCTGTGTCACATCAAGATACATGATAATCCAAGCAAGAATTGACAATCTTAGAATCAACAAAATCTTCATAAAACAACAAAAATGCAGACTCATCTTCAAAAAATTAGAAGCAGCTGTACAAACCAGTCAGAATCATTCACTGCAACTACATTAATTTTTGACTAGTTCAAAATTTAATGCGGGTAAGTGCATTGGGTAATGCGGGTGAAGGTAACCCTGTCATTTAACCAATGCGAGCAACTGTTTTTGTACAAGTAAATTAATGCGGACAACAAATTGTTCATCCGCATTAGCTATAGGAAATGCGGACAACTTAACTCATCAACATTTCCAAGGGTGGTTAACTTTGTGTCACACCCCATGCCTAGGTAGGGTGGGACGTCACAGACTAGCAACAACATATGGCAGTGGAAACAAACCATCATAAGAGCACAAAAGGAGAGAACATCACATTGCATTATATTTAAAGAAAAACCAGGCTAGAAGTAAAGCTAGCCACCAATACAAGTACATAAATTCAACAATACAAATTGTTCCATGATAACCAAATTTAACTTGTTCCAAATGTTTAAAACTAATCAAAAAAAATGCCATGGGTCACGGTGCTAGGTCGTCATAAGTATTCTACAAAGGCCAGACCTTCATCACGGGTTACCTAAAACATGCTCATAGAAAATTTTGTCAACTAAACAGTTGGTGAATTCAAGTGCTTAAAATTTAAACATAAAAGGATTCAATAAAGTCCACATTTGATTTAAAAGTCATAGTTTCATTGTTGTGGGGATCACAAGCAACCCTACACTCAGTCCCGGCTAGCCTCTTCAAAAGTTATGTTGTACCGGTTAATCCCGAAGGATGAACTGAGCCTCATACAGTGGACCATACCTGCCGGATGGTTTGGTATCTTAAAAAAACCTATCACATGACACAAACAACCCCACAGGATCTCAGTGTGGTACCCTTCCCGTTCATCACGGAAGGCAGTGTGTGTGGGGGATTCCCCAAGTAGATCTACCCATATAAAACAAGCGGTTCACACAAGAATTAATGATCGTGATAAAAGTAAAAGTAGGTTCTAACATTTCCACAACATATAACATCATAATATAGCACAAAAAATAGTTTAGTTTAAACAGAGCATGCTTCATCCCAAAAACAGTAGTAAAAAGGGGACACTAGAACTCACCTTAAGTTTCAAGCAACGGGTTCTTCGAGTACCGGGAAAGTTTCAAGTCTAGAACCCTACCATCAAGATTAAGTGATAAGCCACTAGTTCTAAGATCACACGAGGTGGACAAAGTGTGTTAAGAAGTTAAATGTTCAACTAGCTTATATTTGCTAAGGCTTGAATTTAAAATTTTCCTTTTATAGAAAGCTAGGGTTTCTTAAGGGGAATTCAAGTTTTCACACTATTAGGTCATTGAAACAAGTTAAATTAAGTTTTTCAAGTGATTACCAGTCCAAGGGGGTCGGTTTATTGAAGTTTGGCAGACTTTACAGTTTAGTCCTTCAAGTTTCAAATTTTACATTTTCTACCCTAAAGTTTGCTTCTTTACATTTAATGACCATTATGACCCCATAACCGACTTTTGGAGTTAAATATTACATTATTAATAACTTAAACTCCCAAATTTTCTAGATTTTAAATTTGAGTTGGTGAACATATGTTTTAAGTTACCAGTTACGGTAAAACCGAAGGTTTTTAACGGTTAAGCATTGAATCTTAAAGTTTTATTTCTTAACTTTAAATATTATTTTAAGGACTTTTAACAAGCTTTATAATATGTCAAAATTGTATTTTCAAGCCCTTTTTGTTGAAAGTCTCATTTTTAAGTTTAACTAGTTAAAACGCGTTTTCACCCGAAACCGAATGTTCAAAAGGTGTTAGACCAAATTTTTCATCAACTTCAAGTTTTAGAGGTCTCAACTTACTGAAATAATAGAATTTACCTAGATTTTTGGTTTATCCTTTTATTTTCAAGATTCCTTCCAAAAGTTACCCGGTTAGGGCCCGTTTTTAGCTAAAAATTCCATTTAAATTGTCTTTTGACCATTTATTCAACAAATCCGGTCCAAGTCACTTGGTTAACCCATTTAGAGCCTGGAATACTTTTTAATATGGTTAAACTCTAAGTTTTCTTATTTTTAAGTCATCTTACCACCTTTCGGGTCCCAAAATGAGCTCAAAATGCTTACAATCCCTACTTTTATTATTTTTCAGCCTTTGACATCGCTTCATACACCCAATTACATAATAAAACTACTGAAATAATGATTCTAACACATGGGTTTTGCATATAACCAAAGAACAAGTTGTAGAATAGTGATTTCACCATTTTCACCCGTTACACACATGTAAAACGTTATAGATCATGCTTAAACATTACCAAATCCTTTTGTAACTTTAAAAAAATGTTATTTAAAGGTTAGAAAACTATTTTTGAGCAGGTTAATATCTTTACTTTGGAGGGTTACAAGATGTGCAAGTTAGATGGTGCAAACATCACCCAAAAAGAGGGTTTTCATGGTGTAAATCGAGTTCCACCCATGGAATCACTAACATATCGAATGAGATACCTTCAAGGATGTTATAATCTCCTCAATAACTCGGTGATAGCAGTAGACTTCTGTTAGAACAAAGAAAGTAAGGTTTTTGGTGGATAAAAGAAAGAATACCACATGACATAGCTTGTTTTGGGTAAGATGAAGCTTACTCTTTGTATGGTTCATGATTTGGAGAGTGTAGAGGGACAAAATGATCTGGAAAGCTTCAATCAAGGCTGGAGAAGTCAAACTTGATTCAACCGTGTATCAAAAGCTCACAAGATAACACCCTCTTGCTAGTTTGATGCTTGATGATTATGTTTGATGCAACGGTCTCTGGCAGCTCTTAAATGCTCCTTGATTTTAAATATTTTGTTGGTGGTCTCCATCATAATTTCAGGTCCCATTACTTGGCTATCACCGATCTCATTCCAACTCAACAGTGATCGGCATTTCCTGCCATATAGGGCCTCATACGGAGCTGTTTTATACTTGCGTGGTAACTATTATTGTTGGAGAACTCTACTAGAGGAAGATGGTTATCCCAGTTCCCACCAAAGTCAATCACGTAAGCCCTTGGCATATCTTCCAAGGTTTGGATGGTTCTTTCACTCTGACCGTCAGTTTGTGGGTGGTATGCAGTGCTTAAATCCAGACGAGTTCCTAGAGCCTGCTGGAGTGACTTCCAGAAACGAGAAGTGAAACGACTATCATGGTCGGAGATGATTGATAGTGGCACCCCATGCATGGTTACGATTTCATCGATGTATAGTTGGGCCAGCTTTGTCAGGTCGTAGTCTTCTCGAATCGGCAAGAAGTGAGCTGATTTAGTTAACCGATCCACTATTACCCAGATAGCATCATAACCTATGAAAGTTCTGGGTAACTTTGTAAAAACAAGAGATCAAAGTGATCTTCCTCCTTATCCCATTTCCATTCTGGAATTTTGGGGTGTTGTAACGTCCCTGACAGTTTTTGATTTTCAGCCTTTACCATGGCGCACGTCAGACACTTCCCAACATAAATGGCAATTGATTTCTTGATTCCAGGCCACCAGAAAAGTGCCTTTAGATCTTGGTACATTTTGTCGCTTCCGGGGTGAACCGAGTTCCTAGATTTGTGGGCTTCGATTAGGATCACCTCTCTAATTCCCCCTTACTTTGGTAAACACGTTCTCCCTTCATGTTTATATATACCATCGTTACTCATCTCAAATTGCTTCTCCATTCCTGTTAACGATTCCTCTGCTAAGTTATCTTCCTTTAGCGCTTCGCCTTGTGCTTCTTTTAGATTCGTGATGAGGTTGGTATACACGCTCATCCTTGAGGCACGGACACGAAGGGGGCTCTTTCTTTCCTGCTCAAGGCATCTGCCACTACATTGGCCTTGCTGGGATGGTAGAGAATCTCGCATTCATAATCATTCAGTAGCTGAACCCATCTTCTCTGACATATGTTTAGCATCTTCTGGTCAAGAATGTGTTGCAAACTTCTATGGTCAATATAGATAATGCACTTTGTGCCATAGAGACAATGTCTCCACATTTTGAGTGCAAACACCATGGCACCCAATTCTAGATCATGCGTTGTGTAGTTCTTCTCATGATCATTCAATAGTCCTGATGCATAAGCAATTACCTTGTTGCGCTACATTAGCATGCATCCTAGTCCCTGACGCGAGGCGTCACAATAAACTTTGAAATCTTTAACTCCTTCTAGGAGGGCAAGGATAGGTGCACTACATAGTTTTTCCTTGAGTGTTTTGAATGCTTCATTCTACTCTTGTTCCCACACAAAAGCTGTATTCTTCTTAGTCAAGGCAGTTAATGGTTGCACAATACACGAGAAGTCCTTGATAAACCTTCTGTAGTATCCGGCCAATCCAAGGAACTGCCTTATCTTGGTAGGAGTTTTTGGAATTTTCTAGTTCTTAATAGCCTCTATCTTTGAAGGGTCCACTTGAATCCCATCTTTATTTACGACATATCCTAGAAATTGGATCTCTCGCATCCAAAATTTGCATTTGGAGAACTTGGCATATAGTTGCTCATTCTTGAGCAACTCGAGAATCAGCCTAGGGTGCTTCTCATGCTCTTCCTCACTACGAGAGTAGATCAGGATGTCCTCGATAAACACAATCACACATTTGTCTAGATATGGGCGGCACACTCGGTTCATGAGATCCATAAATGCCGCTGGTGTGTTAGTCAGTCCAAAGGGCATGACCAAGTACTCATAATGTCCATATCTAGTTCTAAAGGCTGTTTTGGGTACGTCTTCCTCTCTTATCTTTAGTTGATGGTACCCTGATCTTAAATCTATTTTGGAAAAATAGCTTGCCCCCTGCAGTTGATCGAACAGGTCATCGATTCTCGGAAGAGGGTAACGATTCTTTATTGTCAGCTTGTTTAGTTCCCGGTAATCAATACACATACATAGGGTTCCATCCTTCTTCTTCACCAATAGTACCGGGGCACCCCATGGAGAAACACTTGGTCGTATAAACCCCTTGTTGAGTAGCTCTTGGATTTGTAGCATTAGTTCTATCATCTCGGGAGGGGCAAGTTGGTACTGTACCTTGGCTACTGTTGCAGCACCAGGCAATAGATCTATTTGGAACTCAACCTGACGAGTTAGAGGGTGTCCCTGTAGGTCTTCGGGAAATACTTCCGGATATTCAGAAACCACTTGTATATCCTCAATCTTCTTTTCCTCTTTGGCTTTCATTACATAGGCTATGAAAGCTGGGCATCCCTTTATGAGACTCTTGGTCGCCTTTAAATGGGATATCATAGTATATAGCGTGTTACTTTTTTCACCATGAACAACTAACACCTTCCCATCATTCAATGGTATCTTAAGTAGGTGTTCATCACACACGATTTTGACTCTATGCCTAGCCGGCCAATCCATACCAACAACCACATCGAATCTTCCTAGATTAATAGGCATTAGGTTTGTCTTAAATGTACTTCCTTCTAGATTCATTAAGCAATCTTTGATGACTTCATTAGTTTCTAAGATGTTACCGTCACCTAATTCTACGGTAAACATATCAGTCAGGACACATGAACTCAAGTCAATCAAAGGCCTAAAAGAACTAGAAACAAAACTAGCAGTTGCTCTAGTATCAAATAGAACAGTAGCAGGATAGTTTTTTATAAGGAACATACCATTGACCACATCAGGTTCCTTACGAGCATCGGCTGGATCCATCACGAATGCTCATCCCTTGGGTTTGTTGGGTCTGCCGTCCTTATCTCTCCCTAGCTTAGGACATTTATTCATCATGTGCCCTGGATCTCCAAACTCGTAGCATTGTTTACCTGGCGCATACGTACAATCCTTAATTAAATGACCTGGTCATTTGCATCGGAAGTAGGGCATCGGGTTGCACTCCCCTTGATGATGTAGTTTGCACTTGTTGCAGAATGGGCTTGTACCCGAGTATAGCTTCCGAGTCCTTCCAGTCCTTCCACCCTGGTCATCGCGCCTCATACCTTCAAAACCCTTCTTGCTTGACCCACTACTGCTACCAATTGCGTTCTTCACATCAAACCATTTTCCCTTCTCACCCATCGACTTCCTCGTTTTGTCAGCCCTGGTTTGTACAGTCCATACAGCCCTGACTAAATCATCAGTCAAACTACTGGTGAAGTCAACCGTAGCTTGAAGGGTTGAGGGCCTGGAGGATCGAACCATACCCCTGACTCTAGGATGTAGTCCCCAAATGAAACGTGCTACGCCCTTGGATTCCGGTGTCACCAGGTGTGGCACTAGTCAAGACAGGGCTAAGTAGCAGTTGATGTACTCAGTGTAGTTAGGACCTTTCATTTCTATGCTCAGGAATTCAGACTCCAGTTTCTCCAGTTGATTGATTGGGCTGTATTTGACGGTTATCAACTCCCTGAATTCGGTCCAACTCATTCGGTTAGCAGCGTTTCTACCCCGGGGCTGAGTAACAGTCTTCCACCATTCCAGTGCCGATCCATTGAGTGATTCGGAAGCAAACCTCACCATGTGTTCCATCTTACATTCGCTGATATCTAAGACAGCTTCCATTTCATCAATCCATCGGTTTGTCTCTATCGCACCCTCGGTACCATAGAAATCCTTTGGCTTGCACGCCATGATGGTTTTGTAGGAGCATCCAATCCTTAATGCTTTAGCTTCCTCATTGTTGCCTTCATCATTCCCGAATCTATCATTACCACCGGGATTGCTTCGGTCCGCATTGATCTGAGCGATGATGGTCAGAATGGCGTTAGCAATTTGTTGTGCTACGAGGTTGGCAATTCTCTCATCATTCCCCTGATTGGCATTCTCTCCATGAGGAGTTCCTGGTGGAGTAGGGGGTTGGTTTCCGGTCTGTCTAGCTCCCTCACGACAACCTCTAGTAGCTCCTTGTCTTCCAATACGAGTTCCTTGTCTGGTCGGCATTTTGATAGCATCATAGATAAATTCGTTTAGCATCTCATAATTTTTGGTTTCAAGTAGCCCATACATCACTTATCCTAATATACTGCATTCTAATAGGAGGGAGTGTAATATATAAACACCACTAAATACCTCTAAATATGTTGCATTAAATTAATTTAGTACAATTCACACAGAATGGACACAAGTCAAAATTCCCAACGCATAACATGACACATTGCAATTCAATACAAATTACCCTGCGAAATTTAGCATCAATAGAAATAGTTTCATAGATAGATTGGGTTAATAGTATCAGCAAAACCAAATTGACTCAGAGTTATACTCTTACAAGTTAGAAGGTGCCATCACCCCTATAATAAATAATAATAGTATCTGATAATAATAAAAATTGTTTCCTTCAACTGTCTAAAAGACAGACAATCCTACTTCTTCTCCACGCTCTCACATCCACTTCTTCTTCAGCCACCCTAGCCACCTTGAGTTCTTCTTCCCTTGCTCTTGCTCCAACCGCTGGACCCCATGCGAAGCCATCATGGCCTGAAACTGAGCAGACTGAGAGGTCCGAGTGGCATGCTGGAGTGTCAACTCGTGACGACGGACGGTCTTCAGAATCTCATCCAATGCAGCAGCAGAGGGACCTACGTCGCTTGCCCGACGGCTAGACTGGGATTACCGGTCACCAACTAGCACACTAGGGCCATCATACATACTGTGCCTCGGTGGCATCCAGTGCTCATCACATGAGTGGTGTCGGAGCGGGTCAAACATCGGTGGTGCAGGAGGAGGTGGCATCCTAAAGGAGACTGAGGGTCCTGGCCTAGTACTTTTGTGTGGAGGGGTGATAACACGTGCACCCCTATCCCCGATAGGTGGGATAGGTGAGTGAGTCGGAGCTGCAACATGCGGTGAATGGGAGCGCGTTCGGCTCCTGGAGGGGGATGTCGAGGAAGAGTCCTCCGATGGCTCAGTGTCGTCAGATGTAACGGATATCCAACCCGGATGTCAGCATCTCCTCAGGTATTCTTCATATTCCATTCGCGGTGTCGCCTTCTTGTGGCTCCCAGCTAGTGCAGTACCGTCAGTTGGGTACGCAGGTGCATTCCCTTTGTCGGCCATATCTTTGATGTCCTGTAAGAAATATCATGAGTAATTTGGTTTCTCATAGCTCATGATTGTAATAATAATAATACTTATAGTAGTAGTGATGCCAATAGTATCAGATATCCCAACAGTATCAATAACCAGAGGTATCAGAAAGCAACAGTATCAGAAATCAGTAGTCTCTTCAAATAATAACAAGTAAAGTAGTTCGTTTTAGGAAAAACCTTTAGATCACTCAAAGTAAGTTTTAGAAATCATAAAACTCAAACGAAAATGGTCCAATCATTAACTAAAGGTCCATGATGGAATATATGCTTCCGGTAAATTAATGATTATGTTGATCAAGTGTAATCATCAATTTACCCATCCCGATCATCCTAACACTTCCCACAAGGACGGTCCTAAGGTATCAGGGTTGTAGCCTAGGGTCTACTATGGTATTCCCGACTTCTCTACAACCTTTGGCTCTGATACCAATCTGTCACACCCCGGGCCTAGGTAGGGTGGGATGTCACAGACTAGCAACAACATATGGCAGCGGAAACAAACCATCATAAGAGCACAAAAGGAGAGAACATCACATGGCATTATATTTAAAGAAAAACCGGGCTAGAAGTATGTCTAGCCACCAATACAAGTACATAAATTCAACAATACAAATTGTTCCATGATAACCAAATTTAAATTGTTCCAAATGTTTTAAAACTAATCAAAACAAATGCCATAGGTCACGGTGCTAGTTCGTCATAAGTCTTCTACAAAGGCCAGACCTTCATCACAGGTTACCTGAAACATGCTCAAAGAAAATTTTGTCAACTAAAAAGTTGGTGAATTCAAGTGCTTAAAATTTAAACACAAAAGGATTCAATAAAGTCCACATTTGATTTAAAAGTCATAGTTTCATTGTTGTGGGGATCACAATCAACCCTGCACTCAGTCCCGGCTAGCCTCTTCAAAGACAATGAAAGGGAGTGCAAGTGAAAGTGGTTTAGGTTGTAGTTCTAGGTTTTGAAAGTGTTTGTAGAGAGGTGAATTTTTGGAAAAATATTTTTAGCATTGGGTGTTAAATTGAATTTTAATTTAAGAAAAAAGAAAAAAGGGGAAAATGTCATTTTCTGCTGATTTTGAATCAGACAACGCCAAAATGGCACAAAATCGGTTTGATTCTTTTGCAGCCATAAAAGATGAAAAGATATCTGATTTTGTTGATCGATTTCTGATGGTGTCAATCAACCTTAAGAAGTATGATGACCAGCTGGGAAACCATGAACAAGTCACAAAACTTTTGGATTCTCTTCCTTCACAGTGGAGTCCACAAGTTAGTTTGTTAAAACACGAAATAAATTTTGCTGACTAGAAACTCATGGAAGTTATCAACAAGTTGAAATCATTTGATTTGGATATGAAAAGAAAAGAGTACAATCAATTCATGTATGGTGGTGTTTCTTCAAGTGTAGAGATCAAAGAAACTAACGAAGAAGTCAACCATGTATTGATGGCTGAGGTGCTAAACAGTGATGAGAATTATGTTGAGAATTTTGATCCTTTTAAAGAATTCAGCTGTGAAACTCAAGGTGAGAGTGTTGGTGATGTTGATGCATATGCAAGCTGGTGTAAAATTCAGAAGCCACAGGATAGTGAAACGGATGAAGTGAAGCAGGATGTTCAGGATGAAGGAAATTCAGAGGGAAATGAAGCTGAGGTAGCTAAGAAGAGAGCTTCTAAGGAGGAAGAGTACAAAAAGAACACTCCCGTATGTCAATGTGAAAAAGCCCTAGTTGCTGAAAAGATAGTTATGGGACTCCCCTACGAGATAGTTCAAGACATGTGTTCTCCTCCCTGCAAAATTCATTTATTCGGGGTTTATAAAGCTAACAGATTATTGTTAGAAAATGAAAAAGAATTAAAATGAATAAACAAAGAACTTAAAATCAATGTGTCTAAATATTTTATTAAACTAAGAGAAGCTTTAAAAGAAAATGATCTTTTAAAAAGAAATCTTTTAGAAAAGAATGACGAGATTAATGTTTTGAGTGAACGAGTCACATTATAGTGGATAAATGGACGATATCAGTGATGAAATCTTTCTCTAAGCTTGATAAATGGACGATATCAGGGATGAAGCAGGAAGAACTATTCTCTAAGCAAAGGGGAGCTAGAATCAAAACGGGTGTGTGATGTGGTGAAACTTCATATGTTTATCCTCCTCCTAGCACTTATTATTACTCTGCTATGCCTTAACCTCATCCATCTAGTGATTTAATTGAAGCTGCAGATACTAATAGTTTACATGCAGGTTTAAGCAGCGTTAATCACAAAGAGGTTCGAGATGAATATGATTTTCCTGCAGGTTTAGTGTCACACCCCGGGCCCAGGTAGGGTGGGACGTCACAGACTAGCAACAACATGTGCCAGCAGAAACAAACCATCATAAGAGCACAAAAGGAGAGAACATCACATGGCATTAATTTTTAAAGAAAAACCAGGCTAGAAGTAGGTCTAGCCACCAATACAAGTACATAAATTCAACAATACAAATTGTTCCATGATAACCAAATTTAACTTGTTCCAAATTCTTTAAAACTAATCAAAACAAATGCCATGGGTCACGGTGCTAGGTCATCATAAGTCTTCTACAAAGGCCAGACCTTCATCACGGGTTACCTGAAACATGCTCAAAGAAAATTTTGTCAACTAAAAAGTTGGTGAATTCAAGTGCTTAAAATTTAAACACAAAAGGATTCAATAAAATCCACATTTGATTTAAAGGTCATAGTTTCATTGTTGTGGGGATCACAATCAACCCTGCACTCAGTCCCGGCTAGCCTCTTCAAAAGTTATGTTGTACCGGTTAATCCCGTAGGAAGAACCGAGCATCATACAGTGGACCATACCTGCCGGATGGTTCACCCTAGTATCTTATAACAACCTATCACATGACACAAATGACCCTGCAGGATCTTAGTGTGGTACCCTTCCCGTTCATCACTGATGGCACTATGTGTGGGAGATTCCCCAAGTAGATCTACCCATATAAAACAAGCGGTTCACACAAGAATTAATGATCGTGATAAAAGTAAAAGCAGGTTCTAACATTTCCACAACATATAGCATAGAAAATAGTTCAGTTTAAACAGAGCATGCTTCATCCCAAAAATAGTAGTAAAAAGTGGACACTAGAACTCACCTTAAGTTTCAAGCAACGGATTCTTCGAGTACCAGGAGAGTTTCAAGTCTAGCACCCCCTCCCATCAAGATTAAGTGAAAAGCCACTAGTTCTAAGGTCACATGAGGTGGACAAAGTGTGTTAAGAAGTTAAATGTTCAAGTAGCTTATATTTGCTAAGGCTTGCATTTAAAAGTTTCCTTTTATAGAAAGCTAGGGTTTCTTAAGGGGAATTCAATGTTTCACACTATTAGGTCATTGACACAAGTTAAATTAAGTTTATCAAATGATTACCAGTCCAAGGGGGTTGGTTTATTGATGTTTGGCAGACTTTACAGTTTAGTCCTTCAAGTTTCAAAATTTACATTTTCCACCCTAAAGTTTGCTTCTTTACATTTAATGACCATTATGACCCCATAACTGACTTTTGGATTTAAATATTACATTATTAATAATTTAAACTCCCAAATTTTCCAGATTTTAAATTTGAGTTGGTGAACATATGTTTTAAGTTACCGGTTACGGTAAAACCGAAGGTTTTTAACTGTTAAGCATTGAATCTTAAAGTTTTATGTCTTAAAACTTTAAATATTATTTTAAGGACTTTTAACAAGATTTATAATCTGTCAAGAATGTATTTTAATGCCCTTTTTATTGAAAGTCTCATTTTTAAGTTTTACTCGTTAAAACGCGTTTTCACCCGTAACCGAACGTTCAATAGGTGTTAGACCAAAGTTTTCATCAACTTCAAGTCTTAGAGGTCTCAACTTACTGAAATAATATAATTTACCTTGATTTTTGGTTTATCCTTTTATTTTCAAGATTCCTTCCAAAAGTTACCCGGTTAGGGCCCGTTTTTAGCTAAAAATTCCCTTTAAATTTTCTTCTGACCATTTATTCAAAAAATCCAGTCCAAGTCACTTGGTTAACCATTTTAAAGCCTGGAATACTTTTTAATACTTTTCGGGTCCCAAAATGAGCTCAAAATGCTTACAATCCCTACTTTTATTATTTTTCAGCCTTTGAAATCACTTCATACACCCAATAACATCCAAAACCTCTGAAATAATGATTCTAACTCACGGGTTTTGCATATTACCAAAGAACAAGTTGTAGAATCATGATTTCACCATTTTCACCCATTACACACATGTAAAACGTTATAGATCAAGCTTAAACATTACGAAATCCTTTTGTAACTTTAAAAACAGGTTATTAAAAGGTAAGAAAACTATTTTTGAGCAGGTTACTATGTTTACTTTGGACGGTTACAAGATGTGCCAGTTAGATGGTGCAAACATCACCCAAAAAGAGGGTTTTCATGGTGTAAATCGAGTTCCACCCATGAAATCACTAACATATCGAGTGAGACACCTTAAAGGATGTTGGAAGCTCCTCAAGAACAAGAAGATAGCAGTAGACTTCTGTTAGAACAAAGAAAGTAAGGTTTTTGGTGGATAAAAGAAAGAATACCACACGACTTAGCTTGTTTGGGTAAGATGAAGCTTACTCTTTGTATGGTTCACGATTTGGAGAGTGTAGAGGGACAAAACGATCTGGAAAGCTTCAAACAAGGGCTGGAGAAGTCGAACTTGATGAAACCGTGTATCAAAAGCTCACAAGATAACACCCTCTTGCTAGTTTGATGCTTGACCGATGATGTTTGATGATGTTCTTTGATGATTATGGCTGAAATGGTGTTAGAACCATGGGTGTGTGTGTGTTTCTGCTAGGGAGAATCCGAGATGAGAGAATAGAGAATGAGAGGTAAGAATGAGGGTGGAGTGTGTTCAAGTTTGCATTCAAAGGTAGTGGTGGAGGATGGTGGCAATTGTGGGTGGTGTAGAAGGGAATGGATTGGTGGAGAGGGTGGTGAGAGGGGCGGCCAAGCTTGGAGTGTAGTGGAGTGGTTTTAATTTAAGTTTTTATTAGTAACTGATATTATGTAGTATTATTTTGTAGTGTAGTATAGTATTTTTGATGGTAAACTCTAGTTAGTTATTATGCATTGAGCATGCATATGTGTGTTTTCAACCGTGAATTATGTGTGTAAGCACACATTTTAATTGTTTCAACTAAGATTTAGTTTTTACAAGGGTGACTAATTGACTTTCCTGAAACACGAAGTTACTCTATGCTAAGGCTAGATTTAGCTAAATCATCTCAAAAAGCACATGAAATAACAAAAATGACAATAATAGCAATAACAATATTAATGCTAATGTTAATAATAATAATGATATTAACATTTATATTAATTGTATGGATAATGATGAAGGAGGTTAAAGGTTAGAATTATGACCTAGAGGTCGGTTGTTACACTTTGGTCACCCGCATTTGTCTCAGTAAATGCGGACAAGTCATTTGTTCACCCGCATTTGCTACATGAAATGCTGATATGTTAAATTTGGTCACCCGCATTTGTCTCAGTAAATGCGGACAAGTCATTTGTTCTCCCGAATTTGCTACAGTAAATGCTGATAAATTAACTTTTTCCGTTCGCATTTGCTACAGTGAATGCGGATAGGTAAAATTAACTCTTCCGCATTTGTTACAGTAAATGCGCCGATAAAAATTCTATATGCGCATTTGCTACAGTAAAATTTTTCTGCACCTGTAAAATTTGTGAAAAATATGAAATGTTCTATAAATACTCATTTAATGTGGGTCATTTATTACTTTTCAAATTTTTTAGTGAACTTTTATAATGAGTCGAGTGCCAGAAAACTGTTCTTCTTCTGAGTACAAATCTACACTAATCAAGCTTCATTTTGTTCAAATCCAACATCAAAACAAACACCATTGTCTATTAAATCGAAGTATTGTCAACTAAAAGGTGATTATGAGTTTCTTACATACTTTGACTGGCGAACAAAATTTCTTGAAATGGAACCCTAATCTTGTGAAATGCTTCAAATACACTCAAGAACACTGGATTTAGATGAATGACAAAGTTCATTAAAACTAATGATCGATGTAAACATCAAAGATTTCATGTGGTTCTAAGAACACATAAAACATCGATGAACAGGGGATACTGGTTTATAACAATGTTGACATCAAAACAACCTGTTAAAACACAATCAAAATTAGTGTATCCCAACACAAAGAAACAAAACTTTGAACTGTTCTTCATGAAAAATCAAAGTTAGGTCAAATAACCTAATGTAACAGTAACAAGCAGAAGTCATTTTTGACCTAAAAAGTCAAAATTGAACAAATCACACACAATTCTCACTAATTCATCCTCTTTGTGTGCAGATTACATAATGGCTAACCTGACTTGGAGCAAGCTCCATAATGTCAGTGGTTTTCTCAATCCAGATGTCCCTAAAGCAGAAGGTCTCAGAGAGATGATCAGATTTATTGCCACTACCAGAGTGGCCCATGCCATTACAGTTAGACCAGTGAACTTTAAGAACTATATCAGATCATTTTGGGGTAATGCAGAAGTAGTAGACAATGATGGAGAAAAAGTAATTTCAGGAAGAATAACTGCCGACCATGCACTGATAATCTCTAAGCAAACAATAAGACAATGCTTGAGATTTGAAGATGAACCTGATTCACCAAATCAATTTGATGAAGAAGATATCATGTCATTCTTTACTGACATTGGATATGAGGGTGGATTTGAGGCAAAACAAATAGTGAAAGGATTGGTAGATTTGCAGTGGAGGTTTCACATTCATTATATCCAACACTACATATCTAAAAGAAAAACTGGGTGGAATGATATACCATTAACTACATTTTCACTGGTCTATACCCTCTGCTCTAATAGAACCTGCAACGTTTCAGCCTATGTCTTTAATGGAATGATAGCAAACATTCAAGAGGGGAGAAGGAACATGTTCTTAATGTATCCCAGATTCATTTAGTGTCTTATTAATGAAGCCTTTCTTGATCTGGTTTTAGAAGGCCCCATTCTTGAAATTCCTCATTATAATACAAAATCTTTGAAGTACATCAAGAAGAGAGATCCAAGAAATTTCTATAGTGGTACTTTCTTTCCACTTTTACCTTGGATGCAACAACAAATAGATCCCCAAAATGATGTGCCAATGAATGAGGAACAATAACAAGAAGAACTTGTTTTACATGATGATGTTCCTGATGAGGAACCAATTCATAAAGTGAATGTTCAAGAAGAAGCTCCAGAACAATCAGTGGAGCATGCTGCTACTCATGATCAACACCATGTTGATGAGCATGCAGAATCTGAAGAACTCATTAGAACAGTGTCACCTTTGATTGGTGATCCTCTCTCTGCTGAAACAATACAAGAAGCTGCTGTTTTATTCCCTTTTAGGGTTGATCCCATTATCCCACAATCATGTTCTCCTATTCATACTCATCAAGAATCACAAGAAAGCCGTGCACATGAAGCTGCTGCTGTATTTGAAAGTTCTGGTGAATCTACCAGTTCCACAGACTCGTCTCAATCATCTGATGATGAGGAAGATAATCAATAGTTTGCACCTCTTCCATAGAGAAAAATTGTCTCTGAAGATGCTCCTTCTTAGAGCTCTGCTGAATCAGAAATAAACAGACCAGATGATAAAGATAAGATGATACTTGAACTGATGGCAAAAGTGTCTAGACTAGAGAATACATTAAACAGGAGGTCAGGAGTACTCAGTGATAGACTCCAAGAGTTAAATGAAAAAGAAAAAGGACTAAGGGAGTCAAAAGAAAAGTATGAAGCAGAGATGAGGATGAAGGATGATGAAATCAGTAATCTAAAATCCTCTTTGGAAATGGCAAGAGAAGAAGTGTATGGGCTTGTCGAAACTATTGCCATACAAACAGAAGCAATGGAGGAACAAGAAAACTTGATTGAGTCTCAAAATGAGTTAATTCATGAGCTCACAAAAGGAAATGATGACTTAACAAAAAGAGTTGATGAACTAGAACTCCTTGTGAAATTGAAAGATGAAATTATAAAAGAAAAGGATGAGAAATCTAGTGATGAAATTGAACAACAAGTAGCAGAATAACAACAAGAACAAGAAAAGGAAGAAGAAGTCAGGGATGAATCCTGTTAGGAAATAGTGGTTCATTCTAAGCCTTCATCTGCAGATGCTACTATGATGAAACAATTGAGTGATGACTTGGACAGGTATTCTTCCAGTGAATTAATCATAGATGAAGTGTTTTGGGACTACATCAAATACATAAGGTCCCCCTCTTATTCTATTGTAGTAATTCATTAAAAACCTGTGCCAATTGAAGAAGAGTTAAGAACGCAACATGTGCCTGCAGTTGTGCTGTCTGTTGAACAACAAAGTCTAATTAAAAGACTTTGTGATGAGTTCAAAGAAAAAGAAAGTACTGAATTTAACATACAAGAAGCTGTTGAGGCTGAACAACAAAGAATCACTCTTGAAATTAAGGCTGTTGAACAAGAACAACAGGCCAAAACTGATGAAGCTTCATCATCAGGATCAAAAGTGATGACATACACAAGAAAAAGGAAGCATTTGTCAGAAAAGACAAAAGGAAACATTCTAATGGTTGAGGAAGAACAACCTAAAAAGAAAACCAAAGATGATCCCAGAAGTTTGGCAGCAATTGTTGAATTTTTGGATGAACATGAGCAGGCTGAAAAAGAGTTACAACATACTTTGGAAGTGATATTGCTGGAGGAAGAAGACTCTGAGAACAAACAACAAAAGACACATGATGATGTGACCAGCCCAGCTATTATTGAGCAATATGTTGAAAGCATGATTGAAAAGGCCAAAACTAATGATCTGATGATTCATGCTATGTATCTGATCAATCATGGCTATGAAGCTGATATGGTATTCAACATGACCTATGATGAGATTGTAGAAGAAGTAAGGAAGAGAGAAAAGCTACTGGATCCATCATATGTAACAGAGTATGAGATGAGGAAAGATTCTGAAAAGAAAAAGGCTAAAAAGGCAACAACTTCCATCTCAAAATCAATGAAGAAAGATGCTGAACAGTCTATGTTTCATGATCCCTATAGTATGTCTGATAGGGAAATAAAGGACTATCTTAACAAACAAGGGTTTTCAAAAAGAAAACTTGGTAACATGAAGACCAATTCCCTAAGGGCTTCAAGTTTAAAATTGTTGAATGACATGAAAGACAGATTGAAGGCAATTGAAAAAGAAGTAATTGCCCAAAAGCCTAGAACAAGAACATCAGCAGAAGATGTGCAGCTGACAGTTAAAGATAAAGATGTTCTGGCCCCTATTTTACACAAGAATTCAGAGTGGTTTATAGAGCCTTCTCAGCTCAAACTCCAAGAAGGGCTAACCACTGCTGAAGTAAGAAGAGGGGTGTCTACTCTAAGTGGCAAGAAAGATGTTAAAATCATTGCTTGGAAGTATGACAGCGACTGGAATATGTTCATGGTGAAAAGAATATCAGGATTGGTACAATTCTTCACTGAGTATACAGCTTTAGTCAATGCATTGAAAGTTCATGATCTGAAAGAACTGGCTGAGCTTGATCTGGTGAATCCTGTTGTCATGTACAGAGGATATGAATTTACTGATATTTTGAAAATGTTTAAAAGAACTAACAACTCCAAATCACTGAAAGCCATTTGCACAAGAAAAGTCAAGACCTTCAACAACCCATTTGACAAAAGAAGTAGAAGAAATAGTATTCCCTGAATTGCATGTAAAGCCAACTAAAAGTCTGAAAAGAAAGATGATTACATGCACTCATAAGTCAAAGCCCATTTCTAATGTTTATTATGATGAAGAAACTTATGAGCTTGTGATTGAAAGAACATGGGGAGGAAAAGAAGCCCCTGAAATTAAAATCTTTAGTGGTTATAAGGTCAGACTGCTAGATGAGTCTTACATACACTATATCTTCACAAGACACTTTAGAGCCCTAAAAAACAAAGCTGCTGAAGATGATCTGGAGTTTATGTTGAAGTGTGTTAAGATCTTGAAGATGGTATTTGACAGAATCAACAATAAAAGAGAACAAAGGAAGCAGAGAAAGGTGCCAATGCAGATGGGCAATATTGTCATGTTAGAGGTTGATACTGAAGGGTCATTGCTGATTCATAGAGATGGGTTATCTTCCATTTCAGTTTGGGAACCTATCTCTTTGAAACAAATGCCCCTTGCTGCTATCTACACCATGAGTGAGATGAAGATACATGTGCTGAGCAGAGAAAAGACGAAAGAAGCAAAAGACTTTTCCAATATGATCAAGGCCATTATCGATCCCTCAATGGTACAACATGAATCACAAATAGAAGCTACTCCAACTTTCTCCCTAAAAGTCCAACAGAAGACATCACAAGAAGACCAACCAGAATCTTCAAAACAACCAACTCCATCACAATCTTGAGGAACCTAGGCAGTATAATCCTTAGGGGGAGTATTGTTAGACCCTGAAAGGATCATACTTGCCAACTCAATAAGTGGTTGGAGGTTGTTCTGGTTGGAGAACATTAGTTACAGAAAACAACAGAAGAACACAAAAGACATCATCAACAAAAGACAACAGAAGACAAGAAAAGATAAGTATAGAGCACCCGTATTTGTTAATGCGGATGACTAGTGAACAAATACTGACAAGTGTTTGTTCACCCGCATTAACAAATGTGGATCAAGACAACTAATGCTGAACAGAAGTGTTCATCCGCATTTGTCCATGCGGATGAACTGAAGAAATGCTGACAAAGATTGTTCACTAATGCGGGTGAGCAAACACAAATGCTGACTACAAACAACAAACGCTGATGATGACTTGTTCATCCGCATGAACTAATACGGATGAACAACTTACACTGTTTTATACTTATTTTGTACTTAGACTAGATTCACTTATATAGATTAGGGTTAGTTTAGTCTGTTGTACAGGCAATGTATACGCCTATAAATTGGGTCACATACCCTAACTTTGTAAGCTTTTGGTCTTCAACAGTTATAACATCAATATTATACATTAGTGACTTCGGTGTTCATGTACTGCATTTACTCAAACATTTATTTCAGGTTCATCTGTTATGTAATATAATGATTCCACAACTATATTACTGACTTAGTCTGCATATTCGATCCTAGGTTGAGTCACATCAACCGAGAATCTTATTCTCAAACCCACTCAATATGGATCAAATGGGGGTTTTTCATTGATGTTCTTGTTTGTTCATCCAAGTTCTTCATATTTTATCATTTTGATCCAAATCTTCATTACTATTTGATGATTCAAGTGCTCTTGGGACAACAATTTGGTAGCAGAGCCAACTTGAATCAATTCCTATTTCTGGTTTGAAGATTTTGTTGCTGATTTTGTGAAGTGTTTTTAGAGAGAGAAAATGGGGTTTTAGAGAGGGAAACAAGATCTGAGTTTTATTTACATCAATATCACTGATTTTGATCAGATCTACATCATTTCAAAGCATATTTACAACATTTGATATCATATTTTACATTTACAAATCGATGTCTACAAGAAATTGAAAAGAAATTTGAATTTTAAAGGTGTTTCTCTCACACATAGTTGTGTGTGTGTTCTTGGTGTTCTTCAAATCTTCAAAACTTCATCTTAATGAAAGTTCACGTTTTTCTGGTGAAACTCCAGCAAAACTCCGGCGAAACTAAGTAGTTTTCCGGCGAACTTGCCGGCGAACTTGTGTTTTCTGGCGAAGTTTCCTGCGAACATGCCGGCGAACTTGCCGGTGAACTTGTGTTTTCCGGTGAAACTAAAAGTGAGCCCAAAACAACCACATCCACAAAACCCAAGCTACAATCACCACCAAGATCCATTGCTGCCTAAGTCAAACAAACAACCTCCTACCACCACCACCGGAAATCTCAACCATCCACCAGCAGCCACTCAACCCACCCCCACCGTCGGTTACCTCCTCCTGTAACAACCACCACCACTGAACCGCAACCATATACCAACAACCAAAACCCACCTCCACCGAAACACCGCCGTAGAACCACCACCGTTGTGACCATAACCAATAATAAACTACTACCTTTGACCTTTACCATCACGAACACACCATCATTGACCAGCCACCATCCTAGATCCACCACCGTTTACCACAACATCCCCTCCCATCGCCACCCTAACCCAAGGTCGCACCCACGATCTGCAACCACTAGCCCAACCATTCCCCAACCACCACCCGTTAGATCTATCATCAAAACCCACAAACACCGTAATCAAATCCCACCCCCACCCACCATTACCATCATCAGATCTACAACTACCCTCAAACGACACCCTCACCACAATAGAACCACAGATCTACCATCGACCACCACCCAACCGCGACCACTCATCTCACAAAACCCTACCCACCTTCACCTTTCCCTCCGGTCGCACGACCACAGCCGCCTTCCACCTCCACCGATAACTCTTCCACCGCCAACAATATAATCGAAAAACAGAAAAGAAAGGTAGAAGAAGAGCAGTTTCCTTCGGGGCTCGAGATCTACCCGGGGACCCCCTTCACTCACCATCACTCGCTACCGGAGACTTGCCGGAGCGGCGGCCGATCGCCGAAACCCTAGGGGTTCTTTCTCCTTCCCGTATCTCCCTCTATGTGTGTGTTTTGGTTAGTGTATGAATTATGGGGATCAGTTGACTATTGTTGTTGTATGTGTGTTGAAAGACAAAGAAAGGGAGGGCAAGTGAAAGTAGTTTAGGTTGTAGTTCTAGGTTTTGAAAGTATTTGTAGAGAGGTGAATTTTTGGAAAAATATTTTTAGCATTGGGTGTTAAAGTGAATTTTAATTTAAAAGAAAAAAGAAAAAAGGGGAAAATGTCGTTTTCTGCCGATTTTGAATCAGACAAAGCCAAAATGGCACAAAATCGGTTTGATTCTTTTGCAGCCACAAAAGATGAAAAGATATCTGATTTTGTTGATCTATTTCTGATGGTGTCAATCAACGATAAGAAGTATGATGACCAGCTAGGAAACCATGAACAAGTCACAAAACTTTTGGATTCTCTTCCTTCACTGTGGAGTCCACAAGTTAGTTTGTTAAAACATGAAAGAAATTTTGCTGACTACAAACTCATGGAAGTTATCAACAAGTTGAAATCATTTGATTTGGATATGAAAAAAAAAGAGTACAATCAATTCATGTATGGTGGTGTTTCTTCAAGTGTAGAGATCAAAGAAACTAACGAAGAAGTCAACCATGTATTGATGGCTGAGGTGCTAAACAGTGATGAGAATTATTTTGAGAATTTTGATCCTTTTAAAGAATTCAGCTGTGAAACTCAAGGTGAGAGTGTTGGTGATGTTGATGCATGTGCAAGCTGGTGTAAAATTCAGAAGCCACAGGATAGTGAAACGGATGAAGTGAAGCAGGATGTTCAGGATGAAGGAAATTCAGAGGGAAATGAAGCTGAGGTAGCTAAGAAGAGAGCTTCTAAGGAGGAAGAGTACAAAAAGAACACTCCCGTATGTCAATGTGAAAAAGCCCTTGCTGCTGAAAAGATAGTTATGGGACTCCCCTACAAGATAGTTCAAGACATGTGTTCTCCTCCCTGCAAAATTCATTTATTCGGGGTTTATAAAGCTAACAGATTATTGTTAGAAAATGAAAAAAGAATTAAAATGAATAAACAAAGAACTTAAAATCAATGAATCCAAATATTTTATTAAACTAAGAGAAGCTTTAAAAGAAAATGATCTTTTAAAAAGAAATCTTTTAAAAAAGAATGACGAGATTAATGTTTTGAGTGAACGAGTCACATTATAGTGGATAAATGGACGATATCAGGGATGAAATCTTTCTCTAAGCTTGATAAATGGACGATATCAGGGATGAAGCAGGAAGAACTATTCTCTAAGCAAAGGGGAGCTAGAATCAAAACGGGTGTGTGATGTGGTGAAACTTCATATGCTTATCCTCCTCCTAGCACTTATTATTACTCTGCTATGCCTTAACCTCATCCATCTAATGATTTAATTGAAGCTGCAGATACTAATAGTTTACATGCAGGTTTAAGCAGCGTTAATCACAAAGAGGTTCGAGATGAATATGATTTTCCTGCAGGTTTAGTGTCACACCCCGGGCCCAGGTAGGGTGGGACGTCACAGACTAGCAACAACATGTGCCAGCAGAAAAAAACCATCATAAGAGCACAAAAGGAGAGAACATCACATGGCATTAATTTTTAAAGAAAAACTAGGCTAGAAGTAGGTCTAGCCACCAATACAAGTACATAAATTCAACAATACAAATTGTTCCATGATAACCAAATTTAACTTGTTCCAAATGTTTTAAAACTAATCAAAACAAATGCCATGGGTCATGGTGCTAGGTCATCATAAGTCTTCTACAAAGGCCAGACCTTCATCACGGGTTACCTGAAACATGCTCAAAGAAAATTTTGTCAACTAAAAAGTTGGTGAATTCAAGTGCTTAAAATTTAAACACAAAAGGATTCAATAAAATCCACATTTGATTTAAAAGTCATAGTTTCATTGTTGTGGGGATCACAATCAACCCTGCACTCAGTCCCAGCTAGCCTCTTCAAAAGTTATGTTGTACCGGTTAATCCCAAAGGAAGAACTGAGCCTCATACAGTGGACCATACCTGCCGGATGGTTCACCCTAGTATCTTATAAAAACCTGTCACATGACACAAATAACCCCGCAGGATCTCAGTGTGGTACCCTTCCCGTTCATCATGGATGGCACTGTGTGTGGGGGATTCCCCAAGTAGATCTACCTATATAAAACAAGCGGTTCACACAAGAATTAATGATTGTGATAAAAGTAAAAGCAGGTTCTAACATTTCCACAATATATAGCATCATAATATAGCATAGAAAATAGTTTAGTTTAAAAAGAGGATGCTTCATCCCAAAAACAGTAGTAAAAAGGGGACACTAGAACTCACCTTAAGTTTCAAGCAACGGGTTCTTCGAGTACCAGGAGAGTTTCAAGTCTAGCACCCTACCATCAAGATTAAGTGATAAGCCACTAGTTCTAATGTCACACGAGGTGGAAAAAGTGTGTTAAGAATTTAAATGTTCAACTAGCTTATATTTGCTAAGGCTTGCATTTAAAAGTTTCCTTTTATAGAAAGCTACGGTTCCTTAATGGGAATTCATGTTTTTACACTATTAGGTCATTGACACAAGTTAAATTAAGTTTATCAAAGTGATTACCAGTCCAAGGGGGTCGGTTTATTGAAGTTTGGCAGACTTTACAGTTTAGTCCTTCAAGTTTCAAAATTTACATTTTCTACCCTAAAGTTTGCTTCTTTACATTTAATGACCATTATGACCCCATAACTGACTTTTGGATTTAAATACTACATTATTAATAATTTAAACTCCCAAATTTTCCAGATTTTAAATTTGAGTTGGTGAAAATATGTTTTAAGTTACCGGTTACGGTAAAACCGAAGGTTTCTAACGGTTAAGCATTGAATCTTATAGTTTTATGTCTTAAAACTTTAAATATTATTTTAAGGTCTTTAACAAGCTTTATAATCTTTCAAGAATGTATTTTCAAGCCCTCTTTGTTGAAAGTCTTATTTTTAAGTTTAACTCGTTAAAACGCGTTTTCACCCGAATCCGAACGTTCAAAATGTTTTAGACCAAATTTTTCATCAACTTCAAGTCATAGAGGTCTAAACATACTGAAATAATATAATTTACCTAGATTTTTGGTTTATCCTTTTATTTTCAAGATTCCTTCCAAAAGTTACCCGGTTAGGGCCCGTTTTTAGCTAAAAATTCCATTTAAATTGTCTTTTGACCATTTTTCAACAAATCCAGTCCAAGTCACTTGGTTAACCCTTTTAGAGCCTGGAATACTTTTTAATATGGTTAAAATATAATTTTTCTTATTTTTAAGTCATTTTACCACCTTTCGGGTCCCAAAATGAGCTCAAAATGCTTACAATCCCTACTTTTATTATTTTTCAGCCTTTGACATCACTTCATACACCCAATAACATCTAAAACCTACTTAAATAATTATTCTAACTCATGGGTTTTGCATATAACCAAAGAACAAGTTGTAGAATCGTGATTTCACCATTTTCACCCATTACACACATGTAAAACGTTATAGATCATGCTTAAACATTACCAAATCCTTTTGTAACTTTAAAAACAGGTTATTAAAAGGTTAGAAAACTATTTTTGAGTAGGTTACTATCTTTACTTCGGAGGGTTACAAGATGTGCAAGTTAGATGGCGCAAACATCACCCAAAAAGAGGGTTTTCATGGTGTAAATCGAGTTCCACCCATGGAATCACTAACATATCAAGTGAGATACCTTAAAGGATGTTATAAGCTCCTCAAGAACAAGGTGATAGCAGTATACTTCTGTTAGAAGAAAGAAAGTAAGGTTTTTGGTGGATAAAAGAAAGAATACCACATGACATAACTTGTTTTGGGTAAGATGAAGCTTACTCTTTGTATGGTTCACCATTTGGAGAGTGTAGAGGGACAAAAAAATCTGGAAAGCTTCGAACAAAGGCTGGAGAAGTTTAACTTGATGAAACCGTGTATCAAAAGCTCACAAGATAACACCCTCTTGCTAGTTTGATGCTTGACCGATGATATTTGATGATGTTCTTCAATGATTATGGCTGAAATGGTGTTAGAACCGTGGGTGTGTGTGTGTTTCTGCTAGAGGGAATCCAAGATGAGAGAAGAGAGAATGAGAGGTAAGAATGAGGGTGGAGTGTGTTCAAGTTTACATGCAAAGGTAGTGGTGGAGGATGGTGGCAATTGTGGGTGGTGTAGAAGGGAATGGATTGGTGGAGAGGGTGGTGAGAGGGGCAGCCAAGCTTGGAGTGTAGTGGAAAGGGTTTTAATTTAAGTTTTTTTTAGTAATTGATATTATGTAGTATTATTTTGTAGTGTAGTATAGTATTTTTGATGGTAAACTCTAGTTAGTTATTATGCATTGAGCATGCATATGTGTGTTTTCAACAGTGAATTATGTGTGTAAGCACACATTTTAATTGTTTCAACTAAAATTTAATTTTTGCAAGGGTGACTAATTGACTTTCCCGAAACACGAAGTTACTCTATGCTAAGGCTAGATTTAGCTAAATCATCTCAAAAAGCACATGAAATAACAAAAATGACAATAATAGTTATAACAATATTAATGCTAATGCTAATAATAATAATGATATTAACATTTATATTGAATGTATGGATAATGATACAGGAGGTTAAAGGTTAGAATTATGACCTAGAGGTCGGTTGTTACATTCTCCCACCATTTAGAAAATTTCATCCCAAAATTTTTAGCTTCGATAAACTCCAGAACGAGTGGGTTTGAAGAGGTGTGGATAACTCTTTCTCATCTCATCTTCTCGCTCCCAAGTGAATTTAGGTCCTCGCTTAGAATTCCATCTTACCTTGAGCTTGGGTGTGCGACTTCGCCTGAGTTTCTTGACCAGCCTGTGGGTGATCTCTATAGGCTCTTCCATGAAGTTCAACTTGTCATTAATCCTCGCTTCTTTCAAAGGTAATTCCATGGTCTTGTCTACCTTGCACTTCTTAAAATTTGACACATGGGAGGTGTCATGTATGTAACTTAACTCTTGAGGTAGCTTTAATTTATACGCCACGGGGCCAATTCTTGCTAGTATCTCAAATGGTCCTATGTATCTTGGGCTTAGCTTTCCTTTCTTTCGAAACCTCACAGTTCCCTTCCATGGTGCTACTTTTAGCATTACTCTGTCACCCACTTGAAATTCTAAAGGTTTTCGCCTTCTGTCAGCATATTTCTTCTGACGGTCTCTGGCTGCTCTTAAACGCTCCTTGATTTTAAATATTTTTTCGGTGGTCTCCATCACGATGTCGGGGTCCCATTACTTGGCTATCACCGATGTCATTCCAACTCAACGATGATCGGCATTTCCTGCCATATGGGGCTTCATACGGAGCTGCTTTTATACTTGCGTGGTAACTATTATTGTAGGAAAACTCTACTAGAGGAAGATGGTTATCCCAGTTCCCACCAAAGTCAATCACGCAAGCCCTGAGCATATCTTCCAAGGTTTGGATGGTTCTTTCACTCTGACCGTCAGTTTGTGGGTGGTATGCAGTGCTTAAATCCAGACGGGTTCCTAGAGCCTGCTGGAGTGACTTCCAGAAACGAGAAATGAAACGAATATCACGGTCGGAGATGATTGATAGTGGCACCCCATGCCTGGTTACTATTTCATCGATGTACAGTTAACCGATCTGCAAGAAGTGAGATGATTTAGTTAACCGATCCACTATTGCCCAGATAGCATCATGACCTCTGAAAGTTCTGGGTAACTTTGTAACAAAATCCATCGTGATGTTATCCCTTTTCCATTCTGGAATTTCGGGCTGTTGTAACGTCCCCGATGGTTTTTGATTTTCAGCCTTTACCATGGCGCACGTCAGACACTTCCCAACATAAATGGTGATTGATTTCTTGATTCCAGGCCACCAGAAAAGTGCCTTTAGATCTTGGTAGATTTTTTCGCTTCCGGGGTGAACCGAGTACCTAGATTTGTGGGCTTCGTCTAGGATCACCTCTCTAATTCCCCCGTACTTTGGTACCCACGTTCTCCCTTCATGTTTATATATACCATCGTTACTCATCTCAAATCGCTTCTCCATTCTTGTTAACGATTCCTCTGCTAAGTTATCTTCCTTTAGCGCCTCGCCTTGTGCTTCTTTTAGTTTCGCGATGAGGTCGGTACACACGCTCATACTTAATGCACGGACATGGAGGGGTTTTTCTCTTTCTTTTCTGCTCAAGGCATCTGCCACTACATTGGCCTTGCCGGGATAGTAGCGAATCTCGCATTCATAATCATTTAGTAGCTCAACCCATCTTCTCTGACGCATGTTTAGCATTTTCTGGTCAAGAATGTGTTGCAAACTTCTATGGTCAGTGTAGATAATGCATTTTGTGCCATAGAGATAATGCCTCCACATTTTGAGTGCAAACACCACGACACCCAATTCTAGATCATGCATTGTGTAGTTCTTCTTATGATTGTTTAGCAGTCTTGATGCATAAGCAATTACCTTGTTGCGCTGCATTAGCACGCATCCTAGTCCCTGACGCGAGGTGTCACAATAGACTACGAAATCTTCAACTCCTTCTGGGAGGGCGAGGATAGGTGCACTACACAGTTTTTCCTTGAGTGTTTCAAATGCTTCATTCTGCTCTTGTTCCCACACAAAAGCTGTATTCTTCTTAGTCAAGGCAGCTAACGGTTGCACAATACGTGAGAAGTCCTTGATAAACCTTCTGCAGTATCCGGCCAATCCAAGGAACTGCCTTATCTCGGTAGGAGTTTCCGGAATTTTCCAGTTCTTAATAGACTCTATCTTTGAAGGGTCAACTTGAATCCCATCTTTATTTACGACATGTCCTAGAAATTGGATCTCTCGCATCCAAAATTCGCATCTGGAGAACTTGGCATATAGTTGCTCATTCTTGAGCAACTCGAGAATCAGCCTAAGGTGCTTCTCATGCCCTTCCTCACTATGAGAGTAGATCAGGATTTCGTCGATAAACACGATCACACACTTGTCTAGATATGGGTGGCACACTCGGTTCATGAGATCCATAAATGCCACTGGTGCGTTAGTCAGTCCAAAGGGCATGACCAAGTACTCATAATGTCCATATCTAGTTCTAAAGGTTGTTTTAGGTATGTCTTCCTCTCTTATCTTTAGTTGATGGTACCCTGATCTTAAATCTATTTTGGAAAAATAGCTTGCCCCCTGCAGTTGATCGAACAGGTCATCGATTCTCGGAAGAGCTTAACAATTCTTTATTGTCAGCTTGTTTAGTTCCCGGTAATCAATACATATACGTAGGGTTCCATCCTTCTTCTTCACCAATAGTACCGGGGCACCCCATGGAGAAACACTCGGTCGTATAAACCCCTTGTCGAGTAGCTCTTGGATTTGTAGCATAAGTTCTTTCATCTCGGGAGGGGAAAGTCGGAACGATGCCTTGGCTACTAGTGCAGCACCAGGCAATAGATCTATTTGGAACTCAACCTGACGAGTCGGAGGGAGTCCCGGTAGGTCTTCGGGAAATACTTCCGGATATTCAGAAACCACTGGTATATCCTAAATCTTCTTTTCCTCTTTGGCTTTCATTACATAGACTATGAAAGCTGGGCATCCCTTCATGAGACTCTTGGTCGCCTTTAAATGGGATATCATAGAATATAGCGTGCTACTTCTTTCACCATGAACAACTAACACCTTCCTATCGTTCAATGGTATCTGAAGTAGGCGTTCATCACACACGATTTCGACTCTATGCCTAGCCAGCCAATCCATACCAACAACCACATCGAATCCTCCTAGCTTAATAGGCATCAAATTTATCTTAAATGTACTTCCTTCTAGATTCATTAGGAAATCTTTGATGACTTCATTAGTTTCTAAGATGTTACTGTCAGCTAATTCTACGGTAAACGTATCAGTCAGGACACATGCACTCAAGTCAATCAAAGGCCTAAAAGTACTAGAGACAAAACTAGTAGTTGCTCTAGTATCAAATAGAACGGTAGCAGGATGGTTGTTTATAAGGAACGTACCATTGACCACATCAGGTTCCTTACGAGCATCGGCTGGATCCGTCACGAATGCTCGTCCCTTGGGCTTGTTGGGTCTGGCGTTCTTATCTCTCCCCAGCTTAGGACACTTATTCCTCATGTGCCCTGGATCTCCACACTCGTAGCATTGTTTATCTGGCGCATACGTACAATCCTTAATTAAATGACCTGGTCATTCGCATCGGAAGCAGGGCATCGGGTTGCACTCCCCTTGATGATGCAATTTGCACTTGTTGCAGAATGGGCTTGTACCCAAGTATAGCTTCCGAGTCCTTCCACCCTGGTCATCGTGCCTCACACCTTCAAAACCCTTCTTGCTTGACCCACTACTGCTACCAATTGTTTTCTTTACATCAAACCACTTTCTCTTCACACCCATCGGTTTCCTCTTTTCGCCTGCCCTGGTTTGTTCAGTCCATCCAGTCCCGACTAAATCATCAGTCAAACTACTGGTGAAGTCAACCGCAGCTTGCAGGGTTGAGGGCCTGGAGGATCGAACCATACCCCTGACTCTAGGATGTAGTCCCCAAATGAAACATGCTACGCCCTTGGATTCCGGTGTCACCAGGTGTGGCACAAGTCGAGACAGGGCTAAGAAGCGGTTGATGTACTTAGTGTAGTTAGGAAATTTCATTTATATGCTCAGGAATTCAGACTCCAGTTTCTCCAGTTGATTGATTGGGCAGTATTTGTTGGTTATCAACTCCCTGAATTTGGTCCAACTCATTCGGTTAGCAGCGCTTCTTCCCCGGGGCTGAGTAACAGTCTTCCACCATTCCAGTGTTGATCCTTTGAGTGATTAGGAAGCAAACCTCACCATGTGTTCCATCTTACATTCGCTGATATCTAAGACGGCTTCCATTTCATCAATCCATCGGTACGTCTCTATCGCACCATTGGTACCATAGAAATCCTTTGGCTTGCACGCCATGAAGGTTTTGTAGGAGCATCCATTCCTTAATGCTTCAGCTTCCTCATTGTTGCCTTCATCATTCCTGAAACCATCATTACCATCGGGGTTGCTCCGGTCCGCATTGATCTGAGCGATGATGGTCGGAATGGCGTTAGCAATTAGTTGTGCTACGAGGTTGGCAATTCTCTCATCATTCCCCTGATTGACATTCTCTCCACGAGGAGTTCCTGGTGGAGTAGGGGGTTGGTTTTTGGTCTGTCTAGCTCCCTCACGATGACCTCTAGTAGCTCCTTGTCTTCCAATACGGGTTCCTTGTCTGGTCAGTATTCTGATAGCATCATAGATTAATTCGTTTAGCATCTCATAATTTTTGGTTTCAAGTAGCCCATGCATCAATTATCCTAATTTACCGTGTTCTAATAGGATGGAGTGTAATATACACACCACTAAATACCTCTAAATATTTTCCATTAAATTAATTTAGGACAATTCACCCAGAATGGACGCAAGTCAAAATTCCCAACGCATAACATGACACATTGCAATTCAATACAAATTACCCTGTGAAATTTAGCATCAATAGAAATAGTTTCATAGATACATTGGGTTAATAGTATTAGCAAAACATAATTGAATCAGAGTTATACTCTTACAAGTTGGAAGGTGCCATCACCCCCATAATAAATAATAATAGTATCTGATAATAATAAAAATTGTTTCCTTCAACTGTCTAAAAGACAGACAATCCTACTTCTTCTCCACGCTCTCACATCCACTTCTTCTTCAGCCACCCTAAGTTCTTCTTCCCTTGCTCTTGCTCCAACCGCTGGACCCCATGCGAAGCCATCATGGCCTGAAACTGAGCAGACTGAGGGGTCCGAGTGGCATGCTGGAGTGTCAACCTGTGACGACGGACGGTCTTCAGAATCTCGTCCAATGCATCAGCAAAGGGACCTACGTCGCTTGCCCGGCGGCTAGACTGGAATTACCGGTCACCAACTAGCACACTAGGGCCATCATATATACTATGCGTCGGTGGTATCCAGTTCTCATCACGTGAGTGGTGTATGAGCGGGTCAAACATCGGTGGTGCAGGAGGAGGTGGCATCCTAAAGGAGACTGAGGGTCTTGGCCTAGTACTTTTGCGTGGACAGGTGATAACACGTGCACCCCTATCCCTGATAGGTGGGATAGGTGAGTGAGTAGGAGCTGCGACATGCGGTGAATGGGAGCGCGTTCGGCTCCTGGAGGGGGATGTCGTGGAAGAGTCCTCCGATGGCTCAGTGTCGTCAGACGTAATGGATATCCAGCCCGGATGTCCGCATCTCCTCAGGTATTCTTCATATTCCATTCACGGTGTCGCCTTCTTGAGCCTCCCAGCTAATGCAGTACCGTCAGTTGGGTACGTTGGTGCCTTCCTTTGTCGGCCATAGCTTTGATGACCTGTAAGAAATATCATGAGTAATTTGGTTTCTCATAGCTCATTATTGTAATAATAATAATACTTATAGTAGTAGTGATGGCAATAGTATCAGATATGCAAACAGTATCAATAACCAAAGGTATCAGAAAGCAATAGTATTAGAAATCAGTAGTCTCTTCAAATAATAACAAGTAAAGTAGTTCGTTTTAGGAAAAACCTTTAGATCACTCAAAGTAAGTTTTAGAAATCATAAAACTCAAACGAAAATGGTCCAATCATTAACTAAAGGTCCATGCTAGAATTTACGCGTCCGGTAAATTAATGATTACGTTGATCAAGTGTAATCATCAATTCACCCAACCCGATCATCCCAACACTTTCCCACAAGGACGGTCCTAAGGTATCAGGGTTGTAGCCTAGGGTCTACTATGGTATTCCCGACTTCTCTACAACCTTTGGCTCTGATACCAATCTGTCACACCCTGGGCCCAGGTAGGGTGGGATGTCACAAACTGGCAACAACATATGGCAAGGAAACAAACCATCATAAGAGAACAAAAGGAGAGAACATCACATGGCATTATATTTAAAGAAAAACCGGGCTAGAAGTAGGTCTAGCCACCAATACAAGTACATAAATTCAACAATACAAATTGTTCCATGATAACCAAATTTAACTTGTTCCAAATGTTTTAAAACTAATCAAAACAAATGCCATAGGTCACGGTGCTAGGTCATCATAAGTCTTCTATAAAGGCCAGACCTTCATCACGGGTTACCTGAAACATGCTCAAAGAAAATTTTGTCAACTAAAAAGTTGGTGAATTCAAGTGCTTAAAATTTAAACACAAAATGATTCAATAAAGTCCACATTTGATTTAAAAGTCATAGTTTCATTGTTGTGGGGATCACAATCAACCCTGCACTCAGTCCTGGCTAGCCTCTTCAAAAGTTACGTTGTACCGGTTAATCCCGAAGGATGAACTGAGCCTCATACAGTGGACCATACCTGTCGGATGGTTCACCCTGGTATCATATAAACACCTATCACATGACACAAACAACCCCGTAGGATCTCAGTGTGGTACCCTTCCCGTTCATCACGGAAGGCACTGTGTGTGGGGGATTCCCCAAGTAGATCTACCCATATAAAACAAGCAGTTCACACAAGAATTAATGATCGTGATAAAAGTAAAAGCATGTTCTAACATTTCCACAACATATAGCATCTTAATATAGCATCGAAAATAGTTCAGTTTAAATTGAGCATGCTTCATCCCAAAAACAGTAGTAAAAAGGGGACACTAGAACTCACCTTAAGTTTCAAGCAACGGATTCTTTGAGTACCGGGAGAGTTTCAAGTCTAGCACCCTACCATCAAGATTAAGTGATAAGCCACTAGTTCTAAGGTCACTCGAGGTGGATAGAGTATGTTAAGAAGTTAATGTTCAACTAGCTTATACTTGCTAAGCCTTGCATTTAAAAGTTTCCTTTTATAGAAAGCTAGGGTTTCTTAAGGGGAATTCATGTTTTTACACTATTAGGTCATTGACACAAGTTAAATTAAGTTTATCAAGTGATTACCAGTCCAAGGGGGTCGGTTTATTGAAGTTTGGCAGACCTTACAGTTTAGTCCTTCAAGTTTCAAAATTTACATTTTCTACCCTAAAGTTTGCTTCTTTACATTTAATGACCTTTATGACCAAATAACAGACTTTTGGAGTTAAATATTACATTTTTAATAAGTTAAACCCCCAAAATTTCCAGATTTTAAATTTGAGTTGGTGAACATATGTTTTAAGTTACCGGTCACGGTAAAACCGAAGTTTTCTAACGGTTAAGCATTGAATCTTATAGTTTTATGTCTTAAAACTTTAAATATTATTTTAAGGAATTTAACAAGCTTTATAATCTGTCAAGAATGTATTTTCAAGCCCTTTTTGTTGAAAGTCTCATTTTTAAGTTTAACTCGTTATAACGCGTTTTCACCCGAATCCGAACGTTCAAAATGTTTTAGACCAAATTTTTCATCAACTTCAAGTCATAGAGGTCTAAACATACTGAAATAATATAATTTACCTAGATTTTTGGTTTATCCTTTTATTTTCAAGATTCCTTCCAAAAGTTACCCGGTTAGGGCCCGTTTTTAGCTAAAAATTCCATTTAAATTGTCTTTTGACCATTTTTCAAAAAATCCAGTCCAAGTCACTTGGTTAACCCTTTTAGAGCCTGGAATACTTTTTAATATGGTTAAAATATAATTTTTCTAATTTTTAAGTCATTTTACCACCTTTCGGGTCCCAAAATGAGCTCAAAATGCTTACAATCCCTACTTTTATTATTTTTCAGCCTTTGACATCACTTCATACACCCAATAACATCTAAAACCTACTTAAATAATTATTATAACTCATGGGTTTTGCATATAACCAAAGAACAAGTTGTAGAATCGTGATTTCACCATTTTCACCCATTACACACATGTAAAACGTTATAGATCATGCTTAAACATTACCAAATCCTTTTGTAACTTTAAAAACAGGTTATTAAAAGGTTAGAAAACTATTTTTGAGTAGGTTACTATCTTTACTTCGGAGGGTTACAAGATGTGCAAGTTAGATGGCGCAAACATCACCCAAAAAGAGGGTTTTCATGGTGTAAATCGAGTTCCACCCATGGAATCACTAACATATCAAGTGAGATACCTTAAAGGATGTTATAAGCTCCTCAAGAAAAAGGTGATAGCAGTATACTTCTGTTAGAACAAAGAAAGTAAGGTTTTTGGTGGATAAAAGAAAGAATACCACATGACATAACTTGTTTTGGGTAAGATGAAGCTTACTCTTTGTATGGTTCACCATTTGGAGAGTGTAGAGGGACAAAAAAATCTGGAAAGCTTCGAACAAAGGCTGGAGAAGTTTAACTTGATGAAACCGTGTATCAAAAGCTCACAAGATAACACCCTCTTGCTAGTTTGATGCTTGACCGATGATATTTGATGATGTTCTTAAATGATTATGGCTGAAATGGTGTTAGAACCGTGGGTGTGTGTGTGTTTCTGCTAGAGGGAATCCAAGATGAGAGAAGAGAGAATGAGAGGTAAGAATGAGGGTGGAGTGTGTTCAAGTTTACATGCAAAGGTAGTGGTGGAGGATGGTGGCAATTGTGGGTGGTGTAGAAGGGAATGGATTGGTGGAGAGGGTGGTGAGAGGGGCAGCCAAGCTTGGAGTGTAGTGGAAAGGGTTTTAATTTAAGTTTTTTTTAGTAATTGATATTATGTAGTATTATTTTGTAGTGTAGTATAGTATTTTTAATGGTAAACTCTAGTTAGTTATTATGCATTGAGCATGCATATGTGTGTTTTCAACCATGAATTATGTTTGTAAGCACACATTTTAATTGTTTCAACTAAGATTTAATTTTTACAAGGGTGACTAATTGACTTTCCCAAAACACGAAGTTACTCTATGCTAAGGCTAGATTTAGCTAAATCATCTCAAAAAGCACATGAAATAACAAAAATGACAATAATAACAATAACAATATTAATGCTAATACTAATAATAATGATGATATTAATATTTATATTAATTGTATGGATAATGATGCTGGAGGTTAAAGGTTAGAATTATGACCTAGAGGTCGGTTGTTACATTTAGGGCTCATCAAGCAAGGATCTGATCTGCAAAATGATAATTCCACCTCTAATGCTTCAAAAGCAGTATCAGTTGTTTTCAGTAACTTCTTTAACAAATTCAAGACAGGTAACATCCCTTCGTTTGTTCCTGTCAAGTTTGTCAAAGAAGGTACATCTGTGGAATCGTCAAGTAATCAGAACTCAACAACACAAACCGACACAACAAGAGTCATCAATCAAGATCCATTGGAAGCTGACTTGTGTATACAGGACCGGACAAGTTCCGATGATCAACAAGAGATCATCAAGTCACCTGAAGTTATCAAGTGTCAAATGCTTCCAAAAGTCAAATCAAGACCTATATGGATCTCATCTCCAACTGCTAAGCAAATCAGCAGTTCCTTCAAAGCTCAGCAGAGCACTCACCATCATCATCTACTATCCATCAAGCTTGTTACAAATCTGCCTCCAAGTCTGGCAACTCACCAGTCATTAAAAAGGGTTCTCAAAAGAATGTTCAGATCTTATCTCCTGGAACATCACACATCAAATCACAGCCCAGTTCAAAATACACATTGACAAAGGCGCAAAGGTGCAATTTCAAGATATCCAAAAGAAGAAGCACTAAGGTTGTCAACAAGCTGCATCAACCTCAAAGCAGGCTCCACCCTCTCCTATTATCCATGGGACTACAAAGAACCAAAAGTCTTTCAAGGCTTGCTTTAGATGTGGAAAAGAAGGTCATGTGCTAAAGAAGTGCCATCAGGTTCAAAGGCAAGTTTCGGGAGGTAAAGATATCACAGGTTGCTTCTCGGGTTCAAAAGGTAAAAAGCACATATCTTTGAATGGTTGGATAAAGAACAATCTATCCAAACCTTCTCATGTGAATCCGGTTTCACATGATTGAAAGATGAAAAGGACAAATGTTTCAAAATCAAAATCTCAACCTATGGGTCTTAAAAAGAATATGATTTCCAAATTCAATTCTTTTAAATCTAAAGTAATTGAAAAAAAAAACAAATTTGGAAAGTAAAACAAAAGGTTAAAGAGATAAATGATTTTTCAAAAGAGTTTGCGCTAAAGCAGGTTATGTACACTGATGAAAAAGGAACTCCCAGGACCATGATAGCTTGGGTCCCCCTCTCAAACTAATCTGTTTATGAGTGCAGGAACAATTCAAGAGGCCTATCAGTAATCCGGTTTACTGACTGGGATTGTTCCTAATTCAAGTTTGAGGCGGAACAAAAAGATTCTTGCTGCAAATGATGGTCGATCATCAGCTGAGCAAAGTACCTAACCAGAGAACCTGTTCCTCAAGTTTGCAGAAGATAACAAGCTAGGATTCTTCCTCCTACATCTATTGAAGCACTCAAGAATAGAGAGTTGGAAAAGTTGTTCCTGATCATTCTTAGAATGCACACGAAGAGGGGGAGCATACAAAAATAGGGAGCCTGAAAGATGAAAAATCTTCTATTCTAGATCATCAATCTAGGGGGAGATTGAAGATGATTATATAGCTGACTTATAGGTGCTGATCACGATGAAAGACGTTGATAATAATAGACTAAGGGAGTATTGTTGGGTCTGAAAAATAGTCTAATATTATCAAGGCAGTCAAAGTCAACAAAAGTCAACACTAAAGTCAAAGTCAACGCAAAAGTCAAGACGACACGTTCGGAACGAAGATTAGTAGTGAGTCGTTGAAGATACAAAGAACACGGGTCTTAGAGTTAATATATGTTTTGTTGTCAACAAAATATATATTTAATCTTTATTTGTCTAGTTTGTGTCTTAATTGTAATTTCATAATTGTCATGATTTAATCATAGTCTAGGGGGCTAAATGTCATTAAGTCAAATTGTTATTAGACTATATATAGCTAGAGTCATTAGTGTGTTTAGTAAGCTTGAATGAGCTAGATTTGAGGGTTTTCATGTAATTAACATCTTATGCAAATCAATATGGATCAACTGGGGGTTTTTCATTGATGTTCTTGTGTGTTCATCCAATTTCTTCACATTTTATCATTTTGATCCAAATCTTCATTACTATTTGATGATTCAAGTGCTCTTGGGACAACAGTGCAATTCCTTATATCCTTAATAATTACTTTACTCGAATGAGATCAATATGTAAAATGTTTCTTATTTTTCTATTTGTGAACATAAAGCAAAATGAACAAACACAGAAGAGGACATGGCCGTGGTGCTGGTAACATGACGCTAACAGAAATGTGGGCCTTAATCAATGAGCAATGCAGGTGGTTGTGACTACATAAGCCGCTCAACTAAACTAGGAGGTAAATAGGTGTCTATGGACAATGAATAATATCAATACCCCATTAATCGATTTTAATGTCATTAGAATTAACATTCCAATTTGTTAACTCATGACTACCAACCTAAACCTACAAGGCTTTGAGGGGGTACAAACCCACACCTATAGTGGAGCTAACAAGGCAGTCAGCCTCATATAGTGCTTTGAGATCCAAATTGGTATTCGTGAAGTGCAATTGCTTGGTTGAAGATCAAGTGAAGTATGCTACTAGTAGTTTAGAGGGTCCAATGCTCTCCTGGTGGAATGCTTAGGAGCAAATGCAGGGCCACCGATGGCAAACCCCTTACCCTAGGCAGAATTCAAAACTATGATGATGGAGGAGTACTGTCCTCAGGATGAAGTATAGAAGTTTGAGCTAGCATTCTTGCACCTTAAAATGGATGGGTGTAATATCAAGTCCTATACCACCAGGTCTTATGAACTTGCAACTCTTTATCTCAGTATGGTAGATCAGCCATACAAGCAGAGTGAATTTACCTGTGTAGTTTGGTGCTAGAAATTCAAAGTATGGTGATTGCTTCAAGCCCCAGTACTATTCAGCATGTGATGTAGTTGGTTCACAAGTTGACGGATCAAGCGGTGGAGCAAGGAAAGTTGCCAATATGTGGTGCAATGGCGAGCATGCCTAATACCAAGCGAAAGTAGGAAAGTTCTAACAACAAAGACCCATCAACAAACAGCCAGCCTCAGCAACAATAGTAGCAAAGGAATTTCGATGACAATCAAAACTTCAATCAATCATCTTCAGCAACCCAAGGACAAGGTGGGTATGTTGGGAAGTACCCGGGGTGTAATAGGTGTAACTATCATCACGTTGGCAGGTGTGATAGCTTTCGATGCTAACGTTGTGGGACAAGAGGCCACACAGTGAAGGATTTTCATGGTGAGTTGATGAAGAATCCTCAGCAGACCCAAGAAACACCTAAAGGTTGTTTTGAATATAGAAAGGAAGGGCATTATGAAAGGAATTTCCCTGAGTTGAAGAAGATGGGAACAATGGTGGGAATAATAACGACAATGGTGACAACAATGGCAACAATAGTGGAAACAATTATGGTAACAATGGTGGAGCTAAGGGAAGAGCCTTCGTCATGGGTTCAAGTGTGGCTCTAAATGACCATACCATTGTTACTAGTAAATTTTTGATGAGCGGTCATTATGCTACTATTTTGTTTGATACTAGAGATGATAGGAGCTTTAAACTCTACTAAGTTCAGTAGTCTTTTGAATGATATGCCTTTGATGTTGGAATCCAAGTATTCCATAGAATTAGTTGATGCTAAGCAAATTCATGTCACATATATTTTTAAGAGTTGCAAGAAAGAATTGTTAGGGCACACATTTGACATTGATCTCATACCTGTTACTCTTGGAAGTTTTGACGTAGTTGAAGGAATGGATTCGTTGTCAGAGAAGCAGGCGGAAGTCATCTACCGTGAGAAGATTTGTAACACCCGGAAATTTATAAAAAGGGGAAAGATAACATTTTTCAAAAGTAAAGGGGGTTAAAGTGTGCAAGTGGCAAACTTACCACTAGTGGGCTCAAAAAGCAAGTGATGGCTGCCTATACCTCCATTTCCACACATCTGATTTCGACTGCAAGAAGAGAGAGAAAAACTCTCATCGTTTTTAGTGAGAGAAAGTGGAAGAAAATCATCAAAAGGTAAGATTTCAAGGTGTTCTTCTCGGTTTTTGCTGGGTTCGAGCTTTTGGACCGAGATTCTGGTGTTTGGTGCTCCTTTTCGTGGGTTTTAGGTGCTGGAACTTCAAGTGGGCTCTTGGATTTGAGGTGTTCTACTCGAAAGCTGTTGAGGTGAGTTCTAGATCCCCTCTTTTACTGACTTTCTAAGTGTTTGGGGCTGTTATGCATACTGGAAAGAAGATTTTTTTGAACCAAGCTGTGATGTTCTAGGAAATGTACGACTGTTACGAGGTTATGTGTGTTTTTAACTGATTTCTATGTTGTTGTATGATTGTTAGTGAGGTTTTAAGGGTGTTAACCGGTAGATCCATGCTAAGGGCACGTTTAGATGTGATGCGTGGGACTAGAATTGCATGATTTGGATTGCAGGAGCTGAACTTGTTATCCGCTATGGACATTAGAATGTCCACTGTTGACACTTGGCCATTTTTTCTGTCTGCTGTGGATCTCGTATATCCGCTGTGGACACTTGGGAAGGTTGTCCAGGTCGTCCGATGTGGACACCTACTATCCGATGAGGACATTTGGACATTATTAATGTGTCCGCTGTGGACACTTTGGCATTTCGGCTGTCCGCCGTGGACTATGCATGTCCACTGTGGACACTTAGAAGATTTTATGACTGTCCGCTGTGAACTTGTTCATCCGCTATGGACTTTGGCTGTCCGCTGTGGACTTTGGCTGTCCGATGTGGATACTTTGAATATTTTAAGTTGTTCGCTGTATGCCTTGTCATGCGCTGCGAACACTTAGGATTTTTCTGAATTTTTGGTTGTAGAGCTTAAGTGTTAAGGAAAGATGTCTTGTGGTGGCTTATGCTTGTTTAAAATGTGTATGCTTGTGTGCTGTGATGATGATGATGTTGTTCTATGTTATGTATATGATGTGACTTTACGTGGTACGTTATACCTATGTACATAAGTAAAGTATTACGTAATAAAGTGAAAGATAACGAATGACGAGAATGGAAGAAATGAATGATGGGGTCCTTGTTGCTTAACCCGGTATTGTATCGGCTTTTGCTTGACATGGGGGTTTACTTATGAACCCCGGTACTGTATCGGATTTTGCTGGACGTGGGGGTATAACATACAAAGCATGTGAAGATCCTTGTTGCGTACCCCGGTACTGTGTCGGCTTATGCTTGACGCGGGGGTTTACTTATAAACCCCGGCACAGTATCGACTTTTGTTTGACGTGGGGGTATAGCATATGTTAGGATCTAGATAAAGGTGGAAGATATTAATGAAAGAAAGTATGAATGATGAACAATGATGAAAGATAATAATTATTACCAAGATGTTTGTATAATGTGTGATCACGTACGAAGGTAAATGAAATGTTTTAAGCAAAAGTAAAGTATTTTAATATAAAACTAGAACTCACTCAGCGTCGCTGACTTTTGTGTGCATAATAGTTGGCAGGTATCGTTGATGCTGATGAGGTGCAGGCATGGATGCACAAGCTACTGGGAATGATTGGAGTCTGGCATCCATATTTTTGGGAATGTTATTGTAATAGTAAAATTTTGAAATGTAAATGAAATGTTATGACGTATTGACGTGTTTTTATTTATTAATGAAAAAGTTCTAAATTTCGCTGCAAAAGTAATGTATGTTTTTAAATATTTTATGCGATGACGGTCCAGCTGTAAGCGTCCCGGGAACGGGGCCTTACAAGTTGGTATCAGAGCCAAAGTTTAAGAGAATTGGGTAAATATTTTCTAAGAACCTAAACTTAAACTATGAATTGGATGAAAAGGAATGTGATGCCAGTCCTAGTAGCTACATGTCTGCAGGTAAAGTTTTTACGTAAACATTTTATGTAAGATTAATGAAAAAGGGAATTATGTGCTAGTGTTATGTGGTTTATGTGCTTTTGTGTAGATTTAGATACTGATGTAGTCAGGATAGGCAATGCTTGGGGGATGAAGAGTAAAGTAAGTGGCTAATCACAACCGGCCACTATAGTTAGGGACTTACTATACTTGACATCAACTGAGCTATTACCTTGAATGACCGTGTTGGTTTTTGAATCTTGTAGTGTTTAGATGGCTAGTGGTAGATCTTCAGAGGCTTCTGAAGGTGGAGGTCATAGTGGACGTGGTGTTCGACTGCGTGACACAAGGAATAGGGTTAAGACTGCCGAAATGGCTCCTGAAGAGCCCAAGCCTCATCACCTTGATGGTGAGGATGAGAGTGCTAATTTGAGGGCCTCAAGGAAGGAGGCAATAGCGGAGGGAGTTCATCAGGTCATGTAGACGATTCAATCGTCGGTGGTACCTGAGGATATTAAAGTTGTGAGGGAAAATGAGGAGAAAGAGAAATAGGAGAAGGAGAATACCGATAGGCGAGAGGACGGAGAAGGAGGTTAGAGAGAAAGGGAGCAACCAAAGACTGAGATGGTTGTTTCCAGTGACGATGAGGAGGAGGAAGCAGTGCAGGAAACTGCAAAGGGGTGCAACTATAGGGCATTCCAGAGGTATAAGCCCTTGACATTTGATGGGAATGGCAGTGCTGCTGCTGCTCACCGATGGGTGAGAGAGATGGAAGCTGTGTTAAATATCAGCGAGTGTAGGGAGGATCAGAAGGTAAAGTTTGCTACCCACTCATTTGTGGATTCGGCCTTGTGCTGGTGGGACAACATTGTCCAGGTCGAGGGTAGCAGGGCGATCGAGAAGATGACATGGGGTGAGCTAAAGTAGATGGTGATCGAGGAGTTTTGTCCTTATAGGGAACTCGACAAGATCGAGAGAGAGTTCCTGCAGTTGGAGGCGGGAACTATGACGCACCAGTAGTACACAACTAAGTTTAATGAGATGGCGAGGCTGGTGCCAGAGCAGGTGACAAACATGTCACGGAGAATAAAGAGATACATTCAGGGGTTGCCGGCGGATATCCGAATACATCTAATTTCTACCCGGCCAGGCACGTTTAGGTCGGTGGTCGATCTGGAAGGGAGACTGTATGATGAGAGGGAGGAAGTGAATACAGAGGAGGTGAGTAAGAAAGGTCATGGTGACAAAAACAAGAATGGGGAACGAGTTGGTTGTGGTGGTTTCACTCCAAGGAACAAAAAGGCAAGGGTGGGTGACCGGAGAGTAGTGATGACAAGAATGGGGATAAAGAGGTATAACAAATGCGGGTAGGAGCATGCGGGGGAGTGTAAGTAGGGATCGAACATCTGCTTCCAGTGTGGAAGGGAGGGCCACATGGAAAGGGATTGTCGTGTGGTGAAATGTTACAACTGTGGCGAGAATGGGCACATGAGCAGAAACTACAAGAAGTGGAGGGTTAAGAGCTTCGGAGCAAAGAAAGGGGCTGAAAAGGAGAGCAGAAGATAAAGGTCAGAGTATGCACGATGACCCGAGAGGAGGCTAGGGTGGATCCCGACGTTGTGTCAGGTACGCTTCTAGTAACCCGAACTTATGCCTCTTTACTTTTTGATTCTAGTGCTAGTAGGAGTTTTAATTCTGCTGCCTTTTGTAATAAGTTGCCTATAGGAGTAGAAAGATTGATGAGCCATTCGATGTAAAAACTACTATCGGTAAGTTCACTAGGATACATGATGCCCTAGAGGATTCTATGAAAGAATCGGAAGGCCATAGATTCTCTGCTAAATTATTCGTGGTGCCCCTAGGTGGAATTGATGTAGTTCTAGGCATGGATTAGCTAGCAGCCAATGAGGCAAACATTGGGTGTCACAAGAAGATGATTCGATTGACCGCGCCCGATGGAGTTCGGTGAAGATTTACGGCGATAGAGTTAGTACGATCTTGAAAGTAATTTGGATGGTTGTGGCAGACACGTGGAAGTGGTGCCTATCTAGCCTATGTGAAAGATGTGAATGCGTCAATACCACGATGGCCCGATGTACATGTCGTGTGTGACTTTCCAGATGTATTCTCGGAGGATCTATCAGGTGTGCCGACCTAAGTTAGTTAAGTTAGTGACTGTGTTCATTGATGATGATCTGATTATTTCATAGAGCGAAGAGGAACATGTCGGTCACGTCCGGGAAGTGTTGGATACGCTTCAAAGGGAGAAGTTGTATGCCAAGTTCTCCAAGTGTGCATTCTAGCTATGTGAGGTTCAGTTTTTGGGTCATGTGGTTAATCCTAAAGGGATTATGGTAGACCTGAAAAAGGTTGAGGCCGTGATGCAATGGAAGTCTCGAAGGATGCCATCTGAGATTCGTAGTTTCTTGGGTTTTGTGAGTTCTACCAGGTAATTATCTAAACTTTTCTAAAGTGGCAGCTATGGTCTTTTCATTGAAGGGATGGAGGCCACTTGGGGAATCAGAGGAGGAACTGAGATGGCATTACCGAGTCCTCTTTGAGGAGTGATAGGTTTCGGGGACAAAACCTATATAAGGGGGGTGGACTTGTAACACCCAGATATTTATAAAAAAGGGAAAGATAACATTTTTCAAAAATAAAGGGGGTTAAAGTGTGCAAGTGGCAAACTTGCCACTAGTGGGCTCAAAAAGCAGGGGATGGCTGACCACACCTCCATTTCCACACATCTGATTTCGGCTACAAGAAGAGAGAGAAAAGCTCGCAACCAGTTTTAGTGAGAGAAAGTGGAAGAAAATCTTCAAAAGGTAAGATTTCAAGGTTTTCTTCTCAGTTTCTTCTGGGTTCGAGCTTCTGGACCGAGATTTTGGTGTTTCATGCTCGTTTTCGTGGGTTTTAGGTGCTGGAACTTCAAGTGGCCTCTTTGGTTTGAGGTGTTCTACTCGAAAACTGTTGAGGTGAGTTCTAGATTCCCTCTTTTACTGACTTTCTAAGTGTTTGGGGCTGTTATGCATACTGGAAAGAAGATTTTTTTTTAAACCAAGCTGCGATGATCCAGGAAATGTACTACTGTTACGAGGTTATGTGTGTTTTTAACTGATTTCTCTGTTGTTGTATGATTGTTAGTAAGGTTTTAAGGGTGTTAACCGATAGATCCATGCTAAGGGTACGTTTAGAAGTGATGTATGGGACAAGAATTGCATGATTTGCATTACAAGAGCTGAACTTGTTGTCCGCTGTGGACATTAGAGTGTCTGCTATTGACACTTGGCCATTTTATCTTTCCGCTATGGATCTCGTATATCCGCTGTGGACACTTGGGAAGGTTGTCCAGGTCATCCGCTGTGGACACCCACTATCCGCTGTGGACACTTGGACATTATTAATGTGTCCGCTGTGGACACTTTGGTATTTGGGTTGTCCGCCATGGACTATGCATGTCCGTTGTGGACACTTAGAAGATTTTATTTCTGCCCACTGTGAACTTGTTCATTCGCTGTGAACTTATTCATCTGCTATGGACTTTGGATGTCCGCTGTGGATACTTTGACTATTTTATGTTGTCCGTTGTATGCCTTGTCATGCGCTGGTTTATTTTGGGTTGTAGAGCTTAAGTGTTAAGGAATGATGTCTTGTGGTGGTTTATGCTTGTTTATGATATGTATGCTTGTGTGCTGTGATGATGATGTTGTTTCGTGTATATGATGTGACTTTACGTGGTATGTTATACCTATGTACATAAGTAAAGTATTATGTAATGAAAGTGAAAGATAACGAATGACGAGAATGGAAGAAATGAATGATGGGGTCCATGTTGCTTACCCCGGTACTGTATCGGCTTTTGCTTGACGCGGGGGTTTACTTATAAACCCCGGTACAGTATCGGCTTTTGCTTGACGTGGTGGTACAACATACAAATCATGTGAAGATCCTTGTTGCATACCCCGACACTGTGTCGGCTTATGCTTGACGCGGGGGTTTACTTATAAACCCCGGCACACTATCGTCTTTTGCTTGACGTGCGGGTATAGCATATGTCAGGATCTAGATAAAGGTGGAAGATATTAATGAAAGAAAGTGTGAATGATGAACGATGATGAAAGATAATAATTATTACCAACATGTATGTATAATGTGTGATCACGTACGAAGGTAAATGAAATGTTTTAAGCGGAAGTAAAGTATTCTAATATAAAACTAGAACTCACTCAGCGTCGCTGACTTTTGTGTGCATAATAGTTGGCAGGTATCGTTGATGCTGAGGAGGTGCAGGCATGGATGCACAAGCTACTGGGAATGATTCGAGTCTGGCATCCATATTTTTGGAAATGTTATTGTAATAATAAATTTTTGAAATATAAATGAAACGCTATGATGTATTGACGTGTTTTTTAATTATTAATGAAAAAGTTTTAAATTCCGCTGCAAAAGTAATGTATGTTTTTAAATATTTTGTGCGATGATGGTCCAGGTGTAAGCATATCAGGAACGGGGCCTTACAAGATTATTCGTATACCTCTCCCTGGTGGAGAAGTTCTATTAGGAAAAGGCAAGAAGAGTAGCATCATGATAGGAATCATATCGTATACGAAAGTGTAGAAATGGCTCCGGAAAGGTCGCCTAGGTATACTAGCTCTTGTATCGACAAACGATAGGAGGAAAAGAAATTAGAGGATATTCCTATTTTTCTTTTAAGAGGAAGCATGGCACATTTCAAATGTATATTAACTACGCAAAGCTTAACAAGGTTACGATCAAGAACCAATATCCGTTGCCTTGTATCAATGATCTGTTTGATCAACTTTAGAGATAGAGCTATTATTCCATGATTTATTTGAGATCTGGTTATTATCAATTGAGAATCTGAGAGGAAGTCATCTTTAAGACTGCTTTCAGAACTCGCTATCGCCATTATGAATTCTTGATCATGCCATTTAGGTTGACTAATGCATCAGTGATGTTCAGGGATTTTTTCAACTATGTGTGCAAACCCTACCTTGATTAGTTTGTTATCATGTATATCGATGACATATTGATTTATCTAAGACCAAGGAGGAACACGAGGAGCATTTACACTTAATCTTAGAACTGTTGAGACGGGAAGAGCTGCATGCGAAGTTGAAGTGTGACTTCTAGATTAGCAAGATGCAATTTCTAGGGTACATTATCAATGAAAAGGGAATACATGTGGATGCCACTAAGATTGAGGCAATAAAGATCTGGTTAGTTCCTAAGACGCCTAGTGAGATAAGGTTATTTCTTGGACAGGCAGGATATTACAGGTGTTTCATTGAGGGATTTTCCAAGAACGCTAAGGTGCAGTTTGTTTTTTTAGAGGTAAAATGTCTACAGTCTGCGGATGACATTTGCAGACATTTGTAGAAGAAGAAGTGGACCTGATCGGGTGGTCGAAGTTTAATATCTGAATCCTTTATTTTTGTATTTATATGTCAAATTATGAGAAATAGAGTTACCTTTGGGATATTATAGTGTTTGTAGGACAAACATGAAGAATACAAAGAATTTGGAAGAAATGGGATGAAAATTAGTGCTCGGAAGATGAAGATATGTTAAAGCAAAGTTGCACGACAACGGTACCTTAAAACGGACTTAACTTGAGCTAGGAAAGGAGTTACGGGACCCACAACCTGTCCACGGAAAGATCTTGAAAGTTACACATGAAAATAAAGGTTATACAGGGGGACGCCACCGACGCCTCCATAGGCGCCACCAACACGGGGGTTCGTGTTTTGTTGGAATTTGACCTAATTTGAAGGGTTTTAAAAGGGAAAAAACCCTAATACAAAAAATAACCTTTTACACTGCAATCAAGGATGAAAAGCAATCATCCTTCACAATTCCAATGCCCTTCCAACATCAAGATCATCAAAATCTATGTGCTTAATTATATTTGTCTTGAAGATTCAATGATGAAGGAAAGCTAATTCGTTTGTGATTCACTTCGGGGAACGGGTTTGTTCAAGTTTTCATTTTTCTTAGTTTGTAACCTAGATTTGAGATTGAATCTTGAGCCTTTTAAGTTCTTATGGACTAAATTTAAGATTTAATTATTTGAACAATTAGATTATGTTTAAACCTAATTTTTGTATTCTATAACATTGGTTTCCATTAACCTTGGTTTGATTGATTGTTAGAATTAGGGTTACATTATTCAAATTGTTGATTGTGTGAATGAAGTCCTTTAAGCTTTAATCCTTAATTATCACTTAGATCTTATTATTTGTAAGTTACCATTAATGACTTCTCACCAGGTTTCACTAAAGAAAAATTGTAACTTTGCCAGACATCTATAGAAGAAGAAGTGGACCAAACCTCTACAGTCTGCAAGAAGAAGAGTGCCTATTTGTTAATGTCTATAGACTGCTAAAATAAACTGGTGGTAGTGTACGGTAGTGCTGGACGATGGTGGTGATGGTGGTGGTGGAAGGTGGGTGGTGGTGGACAGTGGGTGGAGGTAGACGGTGGGTGGTGGTGGAGGTAGACATTGGGTGGCGGTGTTGGACGGTGCGTGGTGGGTGGTGGTAGTGGAAGATGGTGGAGGTGAACGGTGGGTGGTTGTGGTGGACGGTGGTGGTGGTGGATGGTGGTCATGGACGGTGGTGGGTGGTGGTATGTGGTGGTGTTTAACTCTCTGCAGACCTTAGAAGTGGCTGGGCCAAATCTGCACCAAGAAGAGCTCGTGCAGACGTTTTATAATGAAAACGTATTCGAAAAAACAAACAGTCTGTAGATGGCAATTTATGCGTATGGCCTATGTAGTATAGACAGAAGAGCCTGTGTAGACCTTTTAAAAAAACAAGCACCACATAAGCCTCTCACTGCTTTGACTCATAAGCGAACGACATACAGATGAGGTGAAAGCCAGGAAGCCTCTTTTAGCTGTTAAAACCTAAACTTTGTAGTGCACCAATATCAACCTTGCTAGATGGGAGTGATGATTTCGTGGTTTATTGTGATACCTCTACTCAAGGATTGGGTTGTGTGTTTTATGGAATGCAAAAACATGATAGCCTATGCTTCAAGACAGCTGAAAGTGCATGAGAAGAACTATACCACCCATGATCTGGAATTAGGTGTTGTGGTCATTGCCTTGAAGATCTAGAGGCATTTTTGTACGGTACTAGATGCGCTATATACACCGATCACAAGAGTCTTCAGCATATCTTTGAGCAGAAAGAGTTGAACATGAGGCAGCGACATTGGGGGGGAATTATTGAACAATTATGATTGTGCTATCAAAGGCCACCTGGGAAAGGCAAACGTGGTCACCGATGCCTTAAGTAGGAAGGAAATTGTAAAACCCAAGCGCGTACAAGCTTTGCAAATGACGTTTAGTACTCAATTTCCTAAAGAAATCAAGGAAGCTTATATGGAATCTCTAAAAGAAGGGAACGTCGAATCTGAATCCTTACGTGGGATAGACAAACAGTTTGAAGTGAAAGCTGATGGGATTCATTATTTCATAGACATGCTTTGGGTACCTTTGTATAGTAATTTAAGAGACTTGGTTATGAGTGAAGCACACAAGTCAAGGTACTCTATACATCTTGGTTCTAACAAGATGTATCATGACCTAAAGGCGTACTATTGGTGGCCTAATATTAAAGGAGATTTGGCTACCTACGTGAGCAAGTGTCTAACCTACTCTAAAGTGAAGGTTGAATACTAGAAACTATTTGGGTTACTGCAACAACCTAAGATTCCTTTCTGGAAGTAGGAACAAATCTCTATGGACTTTAATACGAACATGCTTAGAACTCGTAATGGTTATGAAACGATATGGGAGATTGTGGACCGGTTAACTAATCTCGTTCACTTTCTAGCAATTAAAGAAATAGATAAGATGGATAAGCTAACCCAGATTTATTTGAAAGAAGTGGCTTCTCGACATGATGTACCAATCTCAATTATTTAGGATTGCGACGCTCGTTTCACATCTCATTTCTTGAAATTATTGTACAAATCCTTGGGTACGCGTTTAGATATGAGTAGAGCCTACCATACGTAGAAAGATGGGCAGATTAAGCATACTATTCAAACCTTGGAAGACATGCTGCAAGCTTGTGTGATTGATTTTGGGAACAATTAGGAAGTTCACTTGCCTTTGGTGGAGTTTTCTTGTAACAACAACTATCACACTAGTATCAGAACGGCACTATTTGAAGCATTGTATGGGAGAAAGTGCAAATCACCAGTTTGTTTGGTGAAAGTTGGTGATAGCTAACTAATTGGTCCTAAATTGGTGCATGAGATT